>AWOL01S0007995.1:0-27402 GCA_000715115.1 Nicotiana otophora | reverse complement strand
CATGGATCTTTCCCGAAGCATTTATATTGAGGGATGGATTTTCCCTGGGCATGGATCTTGCCCAAAGCATTTATATTGAGGGATGGATTTTTCCTGGACATGGATCTTGTCCGAATTATTGATATTTGGAGATGGATCTTCTCCTGGGCTGGATTGGCCTTATACAGTACTGAATGACTAACTGTCAGTTGCTGGATATACATATATATATTTTTGGGAGGGATATTCCCTGGGCTGGATTGGCCATATACAGTACTGAGTGATTGAGTATTTTAGTTCATGAGTACACAGAGTTTTCACTAAGGTGCATCACATACAGTATGTACATTGGCATGCAGATACAGAGATGTCATATTCCTCATATTGTTCAGAATTGATCTATTTTATTGTTACTGAGAGTAACTGTTGAACTTGAAAGAATGCCTATATTTCTGTGTTGTTATTTTTTTACTAGACTGTACCTATTGAGCTCGTCACTACTTTCAGCCCAAAGGTTAGNCCCTGGGCGGGATTGGCCATATACAGTACTGAGTGATTGAGTATTTTAGTTCATGAGTACACAGAGTTTTCACTAAGGTGCATCACATACAGTATGTACATTGGCATGCAGATACAGAGATGTCATATTCCTCATATTGTTCAGAATTGATCTATTTTATTGTTACTGAGAGTAACTGTTGAACTTGAAAGAATGCCTATATTTCTGTGTTGTTATTTTTTTACTAGACTGTACCTATTGAGCTCGTCACTACTTTCAGCCCAAAGGTTAGTCTTGTTACTTATTGAGTTAGTTGTACTCATACTACACTATGTACCTCGTGTGCAGATCCAGGTGATCCCGAATACGACGGTTGCTAGATTTCGGAATTTATTCTATGGAGACTATTAAGGTAGCTGCTTGGCATTCGCAGACTTTGACTCCCTTCCTTTTTAGTTATTGTACTGTTCTTTATTTTCAGACAGTGATTTTATCAATCAGACCTTGTATTCATTTAGATGTTCATGTACTCAATGACGTCGGGTTTTGGGAGTGTTTATACTTGTGTTTTTGAGGTTTTTCTTCCGTTGAATTTAATAATTATGTTTTTAAATTTAAAGGATATGGTGGTTTATTGAGATTGTCGTCTTGCCTAGTATTGATATAGGCGTCATCACGACATGTGAGTTTTTGGGTCGTGACACGATTATGCCACATGCGCCCTGATTGTTTCAATCCGTATAAGGATTTATGAATCTTTATTTAATAAATTTTTTAGAAACCTTAATATGCTTCAGAACAATTTAAATCCTTTAATGATTTCCATTATACGCATATCACGATTTTCTTGTATTGCCAGATTAAAACCTGAAATGACTACATTCACCACAGGAGAACATGTCTCTATATAATCAATGCCAGGATATTTACAAATCTTCTTGTGACACAAGTCGTCTTTATGTCTATCGACTTGACATTTGTTTTCGCACAAGAACACATTTATACCTCCACTGACTTTATGCTTTCAGGTGTTGGGACTATCCGTCCAACTTCATATTTTTCAGGTGAAATCAATTTGCATTGCGTATTTTTCATTTGGCCAATCATTTATCTATCCAAATTTCATGACAGATTTGAGCTCAAGATCCTCGTCAATATTAATAATATTGAGCACTACATTATATTAACAATATCATCGATGATCATTTTATATCGGTTCTATTATTATCCAACAAAGACATAATTTATTAAGATCTCTTTATCTTATTATTTTCAGGTACCCGAGCCTCTCCCATGAGGTCTTATGAAGTGTTATGTCGTGGTGCTCTTCTAGAGCACTTGCCTCCTTATTATTACCATCTTAAACATTTGATCCTCTCCTTCTTCAAGGAGTTCTATCTTTTGAACCGATTAGTCTGTTATACTTTATGCATGCCATAAACTCTATTCATTATGAACTTTATTTTATTTGGAGTATTAGCAACTGAATATGACATTTAGCTTTGAGTCAGCAAATACGCCTGATAATATTTTGCAAATAAATTATCACTTGAACTTCAAGTTCACATTTTCTCGTACGAGGATCTAGATGTACTCATAATAGTTCATTACATGCATTACTTTTTCAGCTTCCCATTTTCTCCCCCTATTGTTGGGATCACCAACACATATCCCTAGCCTTATTTGGATATCCATCTTTGTGCATTGTGGTAGAACAATTAAATCATATAGCACATTCATATTTCTAGATGGAAATTATTTGGTTCCTGACCCTGAACCAATTGTGATAGGGAGAACTTATCATAACTTAGCTAGATGCATACAAGTGTTGTTGCATATTATATAATACATCACATACCAAATTTTATTTTGGGAGTTTTGTTCTCATAACCAATGGTTTAGCTATAATTGAAGGCAGACAATTTCTGCTAAACCAACTTGGATTTAAACCGGTATTATCAAGATAAATCATCATAATTTATATTCTGGAACTATGCTGTAATAATTTGAGCAATCAATCTTGAAAAAGCCAAACTCCAAGTTGATAACAAATGCACATGTGACCATAGAATAGACCCATCTATTAAAATCATATAATAGTAAACAGTCCACATGGCAGGTGACTGAGCCCATATATTTATCACCTTTATTCGTTCCAAAAATCAAGGGATTCAATCCCAGCCTTAATTGGTATATCATGAGAATAAGCAGCACAAGAGAATTCTTGAAGAATCTCATATTTCTTCAATATATGCCAATATAATTCTCAATTAATTTTTCGCATCATAATTGAACCGAGATGGTCAACCGGTCATGCCAACTAATATTTGTTTCAGTAAACCTCTAGTTTACTTGTGACATATGATTCCATCATGATGCTTATATTTGTGTAGTACAAATAGAAAGAAAATCGGATAATCTTTCATATTTAACCGTTATGATTATAGAAATATGAAGATATTCAATATTCCTTTCATTTATAGTCTCAATATGCTAACCACTTCGACTTATATATTTGAAACTCAAAAAGTTTCTTTTGAGACTTTACAATATCAATGTCGTGAATAATTTTATTCATCTGGGTAGTGAGTTGTGTGGTATTTATCTAATCATGCATTGCATGTCTTTATTCATTACTTTTATCACATATTGCCACACTCACCTGTAGGAATGAGTATGCATTCTCAATGTTTATCACAAGTCACATTCTCTTCAAAGAATGGAGTATAATCATACAATGTGCTTTATTTCTTTTTCATACCAATTTGATGGTAAACATTGTCTTGTTCTCTCTTTTTATAATTACCATAGTGATAACTATTATTATATTGCCCTTTAGCATGCCCACATTCATTGGTCAACCACTTGTCTTTATTTAGACTTATCATACACTGCTATCACATTCACTTCAAGAATGGAGCAAATCAAGGCATGCTGGGCCATAATGCGTTGGAACGTGAATCCAACGTCTTTTCATCAACATAGTGTGTTGGGACTTGAACCCATCGTCTTTGTTACGGCCTAATTTTCTCTCCGTTTGGGTATCATGATGGCACTTAATCTTAGGAACTAGGTAAGCCAAAAAAATATTTAAAACAACAACATTTTTAAATAGAATCTCTTAAAATTCCCAAAACCAGTAGTACAAGTCATAATCTCTACAGAGTGGTTTCTAGAAAACTTCTAAATACAACTGTCCAGAATATAAAGATAAACAGTGCAAAACGAAAACTGAAAGGTGACTCTGAAGCCTGCGAACGCAGCAGCAGGTTTACCTTGAGTCTCCACAGCAACAGTCCACACAGTAACAGTCCACACAGCTAGCTAACGAACAAGTACCTAGATCTGCACAAAACAATGTGCAGAAGTGTAGAATGAGCACACCACAGCAGTGCCCAGTAAGTATCAAGACTAACCTCAATGGAGTAGTGACGAGGAACAGTCAAGACACCTACTGGTCTAATAAACTGAACAGGTATAAGTATATGATCAACAGAAATATGACGTCTACATAAAGACTATGCAATATGGCTCACAACACAGTAATGACAACCAAGAAGGAAACAACAAGTATCAACAGAATATCATGAAAATGACATAGACAAAATGAATGGAGCACAACCTAAATCCGGAATCACAAATACAGCAAGGACAAGTAATAACTCAACGACTATAACTTCCTTTACATCAGGTATTAATCAACAACTCCACGAGGTACCGAACCTTAGACAAATCATAACTCACGGGTCTCAATACCTGAACCCTAACACTTGGCATCATGTACCCTCATAACACCTCATAACCGCACTGACGGCTCACGTGCCAATAGAGTCATTCTCACATAGAGTAAAGTAAACAAGGGTGAGCATTTATGCTCCACAATATCAAGAACACCTCTTATCCGATAAGAGTGCTTAACTACGTGTATGCTTGTGCAAGTGTCCTACCATAGTCCATGTCAGCAATAAGCCTAAGGAAAAAGAACAGATAGCACGTAGATATTTTCTCACAGCTTTCACAAGATAAGGCTCACACAAGTACGTATACCACTACATAAATATCAACAACAAGAATGCCCCCAGACCACAAATAATCACAGTTCAATCCCTGACACAGCCCACCTTGTCTCGCCACACATGCATAACAATGTTCCCACCTTGTCTCGCCATATGCGCAACCCACATATATGTATGTATATATATATATATATATATATATATATATATATATATACATATCCCGCCTTGTCATGCCGCATGTGCAATTATCAATAGTAATAATAGCACGGCAGAAACCTCGTGCAACCCCATAATAACAACCGCACGACAGAAAACTCGTGCATCACCACAATAAGTACATCAGCAACAATGACAATAGTACAAAGTGCAACAAGTAAATCAACTCAAGAACTTTAATTCACAAAGAAGCGGTAGAACTAATTCACAAAGAATAACCACAGTAAAGAATGCTAGGCATAAAGAGAACAACTCAACAAAGGGAAAACTAAGGTGTAGCAACAATCCCACAATATACACTTCAACAATAGGGAAGCTAACACGAATCAAATAATGCCAAATAAAACAAGTCGACTAAGATATAGGATATCTAAACTTCTTTTAAGGTTGAGAAAATTACGAANAACTAATGTGTAGCAACGATCCCACAATATACACTTCAACAACAGGGAAGCTAACACGAATCAAATAATGCCAAATAAAACAAGTCGACTAAGATATAGGATATCTAAACTTCTTTTAAGGTTGAGAAAATTACGAAGGATATTCAACGATTCAATTAAGGATAAGCAGCGGAAAAATAATCATAACCTCAAGTAAGACTAAACAATTATAGGATGAGATTATATAAATTCCAAATAAAGATAAGAAGTTATGAAAAGATAGCATGGCTATAAAAGAGATAACATATTCAATTAAGGCACATATGAATCAAATAACGATAATAATGGATCATGAAGCAATTGATTCTAATTAAGCAGGTAGATGTGAATCTAGTAATTAAGATATATAATCATAACAAGAACAACTGCATATTCAATGAATACAAGGACCTAAGAACCCTAAAAGGCCAACTTTNGGCACATATGAATCAAGTAACAATAATAGTGGATCATGAAGCAATTGATTCTAATTAAGCAGGTAGATGTGAATCTAGTAATTAAGATATATAATCATAACAAGAACAACTGCATATTCAATGAATACAAGGACCTAAGAACCCTAAAAGGCCAACTTTCCACAAATAAGTCTGTGCACGTACTCGTCACCTCGTGTACATGTACTACAATCAACATAGAAGACTCGAATCCTAAGGGGAAGTCCCCCAAACAAGGTTAGGCAAGATACTTACCTCGAACCAAGCTCAATCAGTCCGTAAGAATGTCCTTTTATCAATTATCTGACTCTGAATGGTCCAAATCTAGCCAAACACAATTGCATATCATGAATACAACCATAATAGACTCATCTAATTAATGAAATCAATATTTTAGCAAAAATACTTAAATTCGCTCTAAAAAGTAGACCCGGGCCCACGTCTCAGAATCGGGTAAAAATCACAAAATATGAGCACACATTCACTCACGAGTCCAACCATATAAGAATTACTCAAATCCGACCACAAATCCCCTTTCAAAACTCGGAATCTTTGTCTCTTCACCGTAGGTGCGAAAATACCAGAAGCCTGAAGACTTAGCAACAACACAAATCAAACTTTTAATCCGTTAAGCACCCGAAACTCACCCGAGGCCCCCGGGACCTCAACCAAACATACCAACCAATCCTAAAACACCATACGAACTTAGTCGAGCCCTCAAATCACATCAACTAATGCTAAAAATCATGAATCACCCTCCAATTCAAACTTAAAGAACTTGAAACTTTAAATTCCTACAACCAATGCCGAAACCTACCAAACCACGTCCGAATGACCTCAAATTTTGCACACAAGTCACAAATGACACTACGAACGTACAACCACTTTCGGAAATCCATTCTGAGTTAGATATCAAAATTTCCACTATCGGCCGAAATCGCCGAAAATCTAACTTTTGCCAATTCAAGCCTAAATCTACTACAGACCTCCAAAACACATTCCGGACATGCTCCTAAGCTCAAAATCACTCAACGGCGCTAACAAAGTCGACGGAATTCCATTCCGGATACGTCTTCACATAGTTCCGACTACGGTCCAAATTCTAAGATTTAAGCTCTCATTTAGGGACTAAGTGTCCCAAATCACTTCGAATCACCCGATAATTGAATGCAACCACGCACGCAAGTCAAGGCACATAATACAAAGCTGCTCAGGGCCTTATGCTGCCGGACGAGACTTAAATGCTCAAAACGACCGGCCGGGTCGTTACAGTCTTACCCTCAATATTTTTCATAGTAGGCCAACATTCACTAGGACTCGCACTCGAGCCTTTAAAATATTATTACTTCATAATTATAGGCATAAGTAAATTAACTTTCAAGAAGACATATATAAGTATTTCAATCTTGAAACAATTCCTCTGCAACAAAAATGCTAGTTAGGATATATGCCAACTTTTTTTTTAAATGATACAATCACTTTTATATTTTAATAAATTAATTAGGGGAAAGGTGAAGATAACCTATAACCACTTATATTTCAAAAACTATAAGAACTTCACCAAAAAATTTCAATACGGAGGAATGAGCCTTATGTTTTCAGCAAAAATATTTAAGGCTTAATGCATAACCGTGATTATTATAAATTATAACTATAATGAGTTTATATTGATTGTATATGCGAATGCCAAAACATTTCAAGGTACTATAAAATCGCCTACATATTTGATAATTTTGCTTTCAATGAAATACATCATGTGATGGTAAAAATAATATTACTAAATTACCTTAATAATTATCTATCATAGTATATAAAAGGTCAGAACATATATATACGTTGGAATATTATCTTTGTCCTATAAGAGATGTATCAAATAAAGACATACCTTTCCAGTTCTTTATTTCAGTGGATACAATTAAAAACAATATTTTAATTAAATACTCCACATAAAGTTAATGCAAATATATGAAAGTATGAATGGGTTTAGATGGATGTAAAACTTATCTTTGTATTATTATCGAAGACATTTTTCATTGTACTTTATCTCATTGCCTGCTTATAATTTACATAGTCTTGACGTAGAAGATCATGAAATGAGCAATTCGTGCTAATAACGTGTTATAAAATAAAAGCAATTTAGTAAAACATGAACAAGACACGTTGTTATGAAATAAAAGCAATTTAGTAAAACATGAACAAGACACGTTGTTATGAAATAAAAGCAATTTAGTAAAACATGAATAAGAAATGGAGATAGAGAGAAGGAAGAGATTTTCTTCTTCAATTGTGTGTTTTTTCCTATCTATTACAAGGCCTTTATATAGGCATGAAAGTGAATAAAAATATGTCATTGAATATGTCATTAAGCATTTGAGAATATCATGGAGGAAGAGTAGACATTCACCATAGTTTGATTTTTCTTATAACAGAGCAACATTTATTATGGAATTAAAGGTGTTAGACATAAAAATAGTAAATACTCTAATTGTTTATTGAAAATGATTATATATATACTGCAACATTTTCTTGAACAATATAATCGTGAAGCAAAGAAATTACTCAATGGTGAAGGTTGGAGGATTTGCCAAGAGATGGTCTCTTACTGGTTTGACTGCTCTTGTCACTGGTAGCACTTCTGGAATTGTCATGACCCAAAATCCCAACCTGTCATGATAGCGCCTATTTCGATACTAGGCAAGCCGATAATCTCGATAAACTAAAAAATTTCTTAAGTTTGAAAATACAATAATTTAATACAATACAAAATCCCATAAATACTAACATGAACACTCCCCAAAACCTGGTATCACTGAGTACATGAGCATCTAATATGGATACAAATCTGGAACATAAGGTCTATAATAGTCTAAGACCAAAATATAGTAAACAAGGAGATAGGGAAAGAGAGACAAGGTATGCAAAACACGGCAGCTAGCTTTGAATCTCCTGAAGATCAACTGCGCGAAATGATCGACACCCACTATGTCCGGGAACACCTGGATCTGCACACGAAGTGCAGGGTGTAGTATGAGTACAACTAACTCAGCAAGTAACAATAATAACTAAGGAACTGAAGATAATGACGAGCTACAAAGTTACAGTTCACTTTCAGTAATTCCAGCAAAGAATATACATGATTTCAAATCCGAATATAAAATCTTTCAGAGATTTAACAACAATGACAGATAGCAATCAAGTGCAATAACAAATGCAAAGCAAGTACAGCCTCTCAGGCAACAGTCACTCAACTCATCATTCGGCTTTCAGCCCTCAGCACACATACTCAATGGGTACCCGTGCTCATTGGGGTGTACAGACTCCGGTGGGGCTCCTACAACCCAAGCACCATAATCTATACGGACAACTCACATGCTGCACAAACAACTCACGTGCTATAATATCTTGCACGGACAACTCACGTGCCATAATATCCTTACCTCACTGACAGGCCCTCGGCCTTACTCAGTCCTCCACCTCTCTAGTCTCTCGGCTCTCAGAAATCATAAAGATCAGCCCAAACAAAGATAACATAATGCATCGACAAATATCAAGAAGGACTGAGGTATGATATGCAAGTAAAATCATGACTGAGCACAAAATAGAAATTAGCAATTAATTTAATAAGTATGTGCCCTCTATAGGTCCCAACAATACTATCACATAGCCTAAGCATGATTTCTAACATGATTTATAGTCAAATTTCTTCAACAAATAGAGAGCATATAGCTAACAACAAATTATACAACTTTACAGTTTTACGGGACGGACCAAGTCACAATTTCCTCGGTGCACGCCCACATGCCCATCACCTAGCATGTGTGTCACCTCCAAAATAATCACATGACACAAAATTGCGGGGTTTCATACCCTCAGGACCAGATTTAAAACTGTTACTTTCCTCAGAGCGTGAAATTCTTTACTCTGTTATGCCTTTGCCTCGCAAATTGGCCTCCGAATGCCTCGAATCTAGTCACAAATAATTCGTTTCAGTCAATAAAATTTATTGGAATTAATTCCATAATTAAATGCAAATTGTTCCATAAATATCTGAATTTTAGCTCAAACATCACTTGTGGGGCCCACTTCTTGGAACTCGACAAAATTTACAAAATCCAGAAGCCCATTCAACCACGAGTCTAACCATTCCAATTTTATCAAAATCCGACCCCAACTCGACCCTCAAATCTTCAATTTAAACTAAGAGGGTTTTCAAACTTTTCCAACTTAATTCACTAATTAAATGATAAAAACAATTATGGATTCGGGTAATTTATCCAATATTGAGTTAAGAACACTTACTTCGTTGTTTTCCTTGAAAAACTCCTGAAAATCGCCTCTTCCCGAGCTCAACCTCACCAATAGGCCCTCCGCCTTACCCAGTCCTCAACCTCTCTAGTCTCTCGGCTCTCAGAAATCACAAAGATCAGCCCAAACAAAGATAACATAATGCATCGACAAATATCAAGAAAGACTGAGGTATGATACGCAAGTAAAATCATGACTGAGCAAAAGATAGAAATTAGCAATTAATTCAATAAGTACGTGCCCTTTGTGGGTCCCAACAGTACTATCACATAGCCTAAGCATAATTTCTAACATGATTTATAGTGAAATTTTAACACATAGAGAGCAATAAATAACAGCAAATTATTCAACTTCGCAGTTTCATGGGACGGACCAAGTCACAATTCGCTAGGTGCACGCCCATACGCCCGTCACCTAGCACGTGCGTCACCTCCAAAATAATCACGTGACACAAAATTCCGGGGTTTCATACCCTCAGGACCAGATTTAAAACTGTTTACTTACCTCAGATAGTGAAATTCTTTACTCTACTATGCCTTTGCCTCGTAAATCGGCCTCCGACTGCCTCTAATTTAGTCACAAATAATTCGTTTCAGTCAATAAAATTTATTGGAATTAATTTCATAAGAAAATGTTACTTTTTCCATAAAAATCTAAATTTTAGCTCAAAAATCGCATGTGGGGCCCACATCTCGGAACTCGACAAAAAATACAAAATCCGGAATCCCATTCAACCACGAGTCTAACCATACCAATTTTATCAAAATCCAACCCCAACTCGACCCTCAAATCTTCAATTTAAACTAAGAGGGTTTTCAAACTTTTCCAAGTTAATTCACCAATTAAATGATAAAAACAATTATGGATTCGGGTAATTTAACCAATATTGAGTTAAGAACACTTACCCTGTTGTTTTCCTTGAAAAACTCCCGAAAATTGCCTCTTCAGAATTTAAACTCTCTGCCTAGACATTTGCTCTACCCGATCGCGAACATTGCCACGCAATCGCGAAGAACAATTTTCCATCGCCCAGATTTTACTCTATGCGATCGCGAAGCACAACATCACAGACCTACGCGATCGCGAAGCACAAAACGCGTGACTTCTATTTCCGCTCCACTTTCTCTACGCGAACACGACCTTCTTCGTGCGTTCGTGAGTCAGAAAATCCCATAGCTATGCGATCGCGTCCCGCTTCACGCGATCGTGAAGCACAAAATTCCACTGCCTCACTTAACCCTACGCGATCGCATACGCATTCGCGCGATCGCGTTGAAGAAAAATATCATCAGATATCAGAAAATTCCAGCAGTTGTTCAAGTCCAAATTTGTGATTTGTTAACCATCCAAAACTCACCCGAGCCCCTCGGGACCTCAACTAAATATACCAACAAGTCCTAAACATCATACGGACTTAGTCGAACCCTCAAATCACCTCAAACAACACTAAAACCATGAATTACACCCCAATTCAAGCCTAATGAACTTTGACATTTCTAGTTTCTACAAACGACTCTGGAACCTATCAATTCACATCCTATTGACTTCAAATTTTTCACACAAGTCATAAATGACATAACTTAGATATTCAAATTTTCAGAATCGGATTCCGACCTCGATAGCAAAAAGTCAACCCCCCGGTCATACTTCCCAAAAATTCAACTTTCGGCATTTCAAGCCTAATTCCTCTACGGACCTCCAAATAATATTCCGGACATGCTCCTAAGCCCAAAATCATCATACGGAGCTATTGGAATCATCAAAATTCAAATCCGAGGTCGTTTACACATAGGTCCATATCCGGTACACTTTTCTAACTTAAATTTTCAATTATGAGACTAAGTGTCTCATTTCATTCTGAATTCCTTCGGACCTGAACCCACTAACCCGGTAAGTCATAAAATAACTATAAAGCATAAATTGAGCAGTAAATGGGAAAACAGGGTTATAATACTCAAAATGACCAACCGGGTCGTTACAGGAATTGGGTGAGTTATATTTTAAATCTTTTCTACTGTAGTGTTTGGTATTGATGAAATCTTTTTCAAGCAAATATTTTTTTTATAAAGTCATTTTTTGATGTTTAATTTCCATATTTTTCAAAAATGACAAATGACTTACCTCACTTACGCAGAGAAACTTTTAACTTCTTATTAGTTGTTCCAATTAACACTAATTAGACAATATCATTAATAAAGGAGATGCCTGAATATCCCAGTTGGGAGGTTTAAGAGATTAACAATTGTGAGTATGAGGAGAGGTAGAGCTAGGCCGAAAAAGTATTGGGAAGAGTTAATTATGCAGCACATGACATATCTTCAGCTTACCAATAATGGTAAGCAGTCAAGAATTAGGGTAGAATGTTAGTAAGCAGTCGAGCATGTCACGACCCGAAATTCCCACCGTCGGGACCGTAATGGAGCCTAACATTTCACTTGCTAGGCAAGCCAACGTTAGAGAATTATTAAACCAATTCTTATTGTAATGACTCGACTTGTCATTTTAAGAATTAACGCCCCGTTTAGTGACTTAAGGTCTCGAGCAATTTTGTAATAAGTATTATGACCTGCGGGTGTGGTCGAGTTTGATTTTTCTGAAGATTCGGAATTAAATTAAAAGAACAATCCTTAATTTGAAGCTTAAATGGAAAGAGTTAACCGGAGAGTTGACTTTTGAGCAAACGACTCCGGAATGTAATTTTGATGATGTCAATAGCTTTGTATGGTGATTTTGGACTTAGGAGTGTGTCTTGATGTTTGGGGGCCTCAGGTTTGATTCGGGGTGGTTCCGGACCAAGTTTGGGTGTTTTGATGCTACTGGTTGCTGGTTCTGGTGTTGTTCTTCGCATTTGCAAGGAGCCTCTCGCGTTCGTGAAGAAGGATTTTACTGTTGGTACTTTCTTCTTCGTGTTCGCGAAGAAGGAATTTTTGGTATCCGTCGTCTGACTTTGGAGGCTCATATCTCGCAATCAATAAGGAATTTGGAGATAATCCAAAAATAAAAGTTGTAGCCCTTTGTGTCTAGTATTCATAAAGATGAACCATTTGTCATTTGGATTATGTACAAAACGTTATGGTGGATACACTATAGACTAGCTGGGAATAGTTTGGAAATATCTGTTGCACAAGGCTGACTTTGGAAGTTTATATCTCGCAATCTATAAGGAACTGGGAGATGAGCAACAAATGCAAGTTATAGCCCTTGGAGTCTAGTTTTGAGAAAGTTAAACCATTCATCATTTGGAGGTTTGTACAAAACGTTATGACTATTATATTAGAGGTTGTGTGAGAAGAGTTTGAAAATGGCTGTTGGAGAATTTGTTCATCGCGAACACGAGGGGAGGGTCGCGAACGCGAAGGACAAACCCCTGGGTAGCAGAATAAAGTCCAAATTAATCTCATTCTTCCATTTTTGGACCAAGGAAGCTCGGGTGAGGTGATATTTCGAGAGTTTTTCAAGGAAAACATTGGGGTAAGAATTCCTAACTTGATTTTGGTTAAATTACATGAATCTGTTGTTGTTTTTATCCCTAATTAAATTACATGAATCTGTTGTTGTTTTTATCCCTAATTAGGGAATTGGGTTGAAAATAGTATATATCCTCTAGACTTAAATTTAAGATTTGAAGGGCGATCCGTTATCGGAATTTGATAATTTTTGTATGGTTGAACTCGTATCGGAATGGGTGTTCGAATTTCCTAAACATTTTGTCGGGTTTCGAGGGGCAGGCCCCATACTTACTTTTTAGAATAAACTTTTTAGTTGGTAGTTTATTATCCAGAATTATTTCCGATGAATTTCAATGAAGTTACACAATTAATTTGGATAGATTTGAGCTGTCTAGAGGTCAATTCATGCCAGAAGGCTATTTCGAAATATCAGCCTAACTTCAAAAAGGTAAGTGTCTTGCTTATCCTCGAGTGGGGGAATTACCCCTTATGCATTGAGTCTTATGTGCCATTTGTGAAATGTGAAAAGTCGTGTACGCGAGGTGACGAGTACGTACTCGGGCTTATATGTGCAAATATATTGGGTTTAAGTCTTAGGCATATTGTGTAGTAAATTGGATAATTGTTGGCATTTATTTAATCATCTATTTGCCATGCCTAAATCCTTGTTGGTTGAACTTATTTTTATAGGACAATCTGATGTGATTGTTATTTGAATACTTGTGTAATTCCGTGAGTTTGTTGGTTTGATATTTCTTGGAATTTAATCTCATTATGGATTTTGACTCTGCAAATAATTAATTAAGCAAGCTTAAGAAGATATGTTAATATAATTATCTAAATTTAGATTAATGAAGGCTTTGCTTTATGTTGAATAATTTCTATCTCCGTTGATTATTTTTGTGGTGATATACACATTGTGTGGAGCCTTCGGCTATTTGTTGTGAAATTAATTGATTTGGTTGTATCTTTGGAACTTTGGTTGTGTCCATTGGGCAAATTGTGATATGAATTGATTTTATTATGTTGACGTGATAATTTCTCGTGTAAATTGTTGTGTTTTGTGAGTTATTATTTTGGGAAAATAAGGGTGGCATGTCACTATTGTTGTGTTTGTTGGAATATTGTCTGGGCAGAGCGATAAGGGTGGTTGTAGGAGCGATAAGGGTGGTAATAGAAGCGATAAGGGTGGCTATTGATATTGTCTGGGTGGAGCGATAAGGGTGGCTATAGGAGAGATAAGGGTGGCAATAGGAGCGATACNGATGTGAATTAATTTTGTTATGTTGCCGTGATAATTTCCCGCGTACATTGTTGTGTTGTGTGAGTTACTATTTTGAGGAGATAAGGGTGGCATTTCACTATTGTTGTGTTTGTTGGAATATTGTCTGGGCGGAGCGATAAAGGCGGCTATAGGAGCGATAAGGGTGGATATAGGAGCAATAAGGGTGGCTATCGATATTGTCAGTACGGAGGGATAAGAGTGGCTATACGAGAGATAAGGGTGGCTATAGGAGAGATACGGGTGGCTATTGTCAGGGACGATATGTGATGATGTAGAGTTGTGGTGTTGGTGATTTTCATGTGATGTTGTGATTTTCTTGTGTTTATTTTTTCACCTTGTGCAATTTGTCTTGTTGTTGGTAAATTGATAACAATCTAATTTATGTTAAAATTGAGATCTTGTGGCTATTGGCAGGCGGATTATAAAATTAATGTGGGAACGAGGTGCCATGAGGATATTTGGCACGTGAATTGTCCGTGCATTTGTGATATGAAATGAGGGCATGAGGTGCGAGGGAAATATGATGATTTAATTATGGGCACGAAGTGCTGTGGAAATATAAAAATGGGCTGAGACCCGTATTTACGAAAAATATGAAAATGGGCAGAGACCATTATCTTTATGATTATGAGATGAGGTGTCACATGATGACTTTTTAATTGAAAGAATTATGCTCAAAATATTTATTTGGAAGGATTTTTGTTCATAAAAGAATTATATGAAAGAATTGTATTTGAAAGATATTTTTTTGAGGAAATTATATTTGAAGAGATTTAGAAAGAATTTTATATTCGAAAGATGTTTATTTGAGGAAATTATATCTGAAAAAGAGTTTTATTCGTAAGAATTATATGCAAAAGTTATTTAATTGAAGAACTTGATTTAACTGAGTGTAATTGTATTTATAAATTATTGAGGGATATTAATGGTGATTTTATTATCTTACTATGCATATCACTGATTGTTTTATGTTGCCCTTATTGTTATTTGTTTCCTATTATTTTGTATAATATATGGCACAGGTTATTAGACTAGTGAGTGTCTTGACTATACCTCGTCTCTACTCCACTGAGGTTAGTCTTGATACTTACTGGGTACCGACCGTGGTGTACTCATACTATATACTTCTGCACATTTTTGTGCAGAGCCAGATATTGGAGATATCGGACTTGAGCAGAGTTAAAGCAAGATCGTAAGGTTTCAAGGTAGAGCTGCTTGGTCGTCGCAGTCCTTTGGAGTCTTTTCATTTCATTGTACTATTAATTTGTAGTCAAACAGTATTGTATATTCGGTCCTCGTGATCATTCCATGTATTCAGTTAGAGTTCGTCACTCAGTACTACCAGTCTTGGGAGGTTGTATATTCATATTTGTTTCGCTGCTAGTTTTGATTACCTATTTAATTAAAAAAAATGGCTTTACAAATGTAATTGAAATCGGCTTACCTAATCTTAGAGACTAGGTGCCATCACGATGCATGTGGTGGGATTTTGGGTCGTGACAAGTTTGTATCAGAGCTCTAGGTTCATAGGAACTACGAGTCATGAACGAGTTTAGTAAAGTCCTGCAGATCGGTACGGAGACGTCTGTACTTATCTTTGAGAGGCTACAAAGCTAGTAGGAAACTTTTTCACTTCTTTCATTCCTTATCGTGCGGTCTTTATACAGCTTGAAGCATATATCTTATATTCTTTTGCATCCACTCGTGTATGAAATTGCGCACTCGGTATCAACTATGCGTCAATGGTTTTTGATACTACAGAGGGGTTATAAGGGAGCAAGAGTTGCTCAACCATTCCTACAACGTGTCATCCAGATTGAGGATGCGGAAGTATTGAGAGATCATTCAGTTGTGAACATGGGGGTGCAACAGGTTCTAACATCTGGTTGATAAGTACGTTCTTAAGAAGGTTTAATTAGTTGCCTAATCATCACAATCATGGTAGGGTCATGAGTTGGATGTAGATTTGAAGATAGTTGGTGGTATTAGAGATAATGTGGTTTGTATGGGACTTCTATTTAGCGAAGGGTACATACTAGCATCCAAGACACTGGAGGAAGCGAGTTTAACTGTCACGAGGATGACATGCGCCAAATAAATGATTTGAGGTGTCTTACGACCGGTGTCGTACGAGCAATAAAGGTTTGTATTGTGGATCATCAGAATGTGTCCTATGGCTTCCCGCCAAGTGAGGGGAGTCCACTATCAACGATCAGATTGCGGGGTCATGTGTTATATCAATTTTGGCCTGAGATGTATTTATATGGTATTGAAAGGTTCTCTGAAACTTGTATATCATTAAGAGCTGAGATTTGTATGGGATGGTGTTAGGACTTGTAGTATTCTCACATCCTTAATAATTCTACATTTCAGTATCAGCGGGGTCATGGAAACAATTTCAGAATACTCGAGGTGCTCCAGTAAGTTGTTTTAATGCACCACCGACACGGGGTTCCTAAAATGGTTATTCCAGTTATCCGGCACAGACTCAGTATGAGCAGCCAAACCCGTAGAGGGGTTATTATCAGTGTGGTGATACTAGGAACATCATGAGAGATTTTCCCAGACTTGGGAGAGGCAGATTTCATCAGAATACTCAGGCTTTAGGCTCTATTCCAGTTACTACCCCACATGCACAGTCAGTTAGGGGTGGAGGACAGGCGGGTAGGGGGCGCCCTAGAGGGGGAATTCTGACCCATTGGTATAATTGATATGGTATGGCTGAGGCTGCTACACTAGATTGTGTCATTACATGTATGATTTAATTTGTAATAGAGAAGCACTGTTCTTATTTTGATTCAATTCCAATTATTGGGGTGAGACCTCCTATCATGCTCCATGTATGGTGAGTTAGTGATTTTGTACACCACTCACGTGTTTATCCTTGTTGGGAGATTTGATGATGTTAGCCCGTGTCTATCATTTTTATTTTTGTTCACTATTGAGGGGTATAAGTCCAAAAATAACTTTCTATTACTCACTACATTGCGTTTTGATGTGATTTCAGAATAATTAATTTCAAATTTATGAATTATATGCCCTATTGGTATGGGATTTCTTTATGTGTGATGAAAACAAAATTTGTTTACGAAGTTTATTGAAAAGAAGAAAGAAGGAAAATTGCAAATTTAATGAAATGCGCAAAATACTTGTGATTCGGAGTTGAGGACGAGATTCTCACATTTTTATATGATGTGAAATATTTAAACTGGACTACAAACAGCGGTGGAAGTTATATAAGGACGAGGTTCTTGTGGTGAAATATTTATGAGTTTAAATTCTCCGTTTGTGAAATTTAATTTATACTATAGTACTAATAGGGAGTCATGCCTGATAGGCTTATGTGATAATTCTTTTATGTGTTTTTGTGCCATAATTATGCTGTAATTATTGAGTTTTAGCCTACGAGGTGAGTGCACATATGGCATTAAAATGTGACTCGTTAACCCGAGTAAATAATTATGAGTCTTCATGCCTCGCGTGTTGCAGTCAGTGTTGTGAAAATTAGATATGAGATTTTGATTAAGATGAGATTAATTGAGGATTCTGAAGTTAATTATAAACAGCTATTATGACCAGAGATGTGGTTATTGACATACGTATGATGTGCTTCATGTCCTGATATCATTATGATAATGCAGTGTTTGTGATGCCGAGATTGGTGTTTTTGATATATACCTTGTGGTATTTTGTTGGGTTGTGGATGTGTTGTTAGGAATTGTTTTGGTGTTATTCTGGCAGGTGGATATGCCCAATTACAGGGGAAACTCTACCGAAATTTCTGAAAATTTTGGGAGTTAGTAAAATTTTGAGGATTGGGATTTGCAAAGGAATAGATAAGTATGTTATGTGTTTGAGGGCGAATGATCCTAAGCGGGGAAGAATGTAACACCCCAGAGAAAGTTTTGAAGTACTTCAACAATATCAAGAAAGTTGATGTGTGTGTAGGCACGAGTGGCTATAACCAGTTGAGACTAATACCGTGCGTTGATGTGAAAATCGGGCCTTTTGAAAATGTTTGAAGTGTAAGAAATTGGTTTTAAGGCTTATAAGTGTAAATAAAAGAAATAATCTCAAATGAGATGGTGTTGTCGGGCTTATCTCAAATGCGGTAACGTGGGATCAACCGTGAGTATATGTGTTAAAGTAAAATCATTAATTTGGTAACCTCAGAATAATTCTTAGAATGTTCAAGGATGAACGTTTGTTTAAGATGTGGAGAATGTAACGACCCGACTTGTCGTTTTAAGAACTAACACCCCGTTCAGTGACTTAAGATCTGGAGCAACTTTGTAATAAGTATTATGACCCGTGGGTGTGGTCGAGTTTGATTTTTCTAAAGATTCGGAATTAAATTAAAAGAACAATCCTTAATTTAAAGCTTAAATGGAAAGAGTTGACCGGAGAGTTGACTTTTGAGCAAACGACTCCAGAATGGAATTTTGATGATGTCAATAGCTCCGTATGATGAATTTTGACTTAGAAGCGTGTCCGGAAAATTATTTGGAGGTCCGTAGTGGAATTAAGCTTGAAATGCCGTAAGTTGAATTTTTGGGAAGTTTCACCGGGGGGTCGACTTTTTAATATCGATGTCAAAATCCGATTCTGAAAATTTGAATAGGTCTGTTATGTCATTTATGTCTTGTGTGCAAAATTTGAAGTCATTCTGAATTGATTTGATAGGTTTCGGCGTCGAATGTAGAAGTTTGAAGTTCTAAAGTTAATAAAGCTTTAATTGGTGTGCGATATGTGGTTTTTATATTGTTTTATGTGATTTGAGGCCTTGAGCAGGTTCGTGTTAGGTATTGGGACTGGTTGGTATGATTGGACGCGGTCCAGGGGGCCTCGATTTTGATTCAAGGTGGTTCCAGACCAAGTTTGGGTGTTTTGATGCTGCTAGTTGCTGGTTCTGGTATTGTTCTTCGCGTTCGTGAGGAGCCTCTCGTGTTCGCGAAGAAGGATTTTGCTGTTGGGACTTTGTTCTTCGCATTTGCGAAGAAGGAATTGTTGATGTCCGTCGTCTGGCTTTGGAGGCTCATATCTCGCAATCTATAAGGAATTTGGAGATGATCCAAAAATAAAAGTCATATCCTTTTGTGTCTAGGTTTAAGAAAGGTAAACCATTTGTCATTTGGAGTTATGTACAAAACGTTATGATAGATATACTATAGACTATCTGGGAAGAGTTTAGAAATCTTTGTTGCACAAGGCTGACTTTGGAAGCTTATATCTCGCAATATATAAGGAATTGGGATATGACCAACAAATGAAATTTATAGCTCTTGGAGTGTAGTTTTCCGAAAGTTAAACCATTCATCATTTAAAGGTTTGTACAAAAGCTTATGACCAATATACTAGAGGTTGTCTGAGAAGAGTTTGAAAATGGCTGTTGGAGAATTTGTTCATCGCGAACGCGAGGGGAGGGTCGCGAACGCGAAGAACAAACCCTTGGGCAGCAGAATAAAGTCCAAATTCATCGCATTCTTCCATTTTTAGACCAAGGAAGCTCAGGTAAGGCGATTTCTCGAGAGTATTTCAAGGAAACCATTGGGGTAAGAATTCCTAACTTGATTTTGGTTAAATTACATGAATCTATTGTTGTTTTTATCACAAAATTAGAGAATTGGGTTGAAAATGGTAAAAATCCTATAGATTTTAATTTAAGATTTGAAGGGCGATCCGTTATCGGAATTTTATAATTTTGGTATAGTTGAACTCGTATCGGAATGGGTGTTCAGATGTCGTAAACATTTTGTCGGGTTTCGAGGGGCGGGCCCCGCGCTGACTTTTTAGAATAAAATTTTAAGTTGGTGTTTTATTATTCGAAATTATTTTTGATGAATTTTAATGAAGTTGCACAATTAATTTGGATAGATTTGAGCTGTCTGAAGGTCAATTCAAGCAAGACGGCTATTTCGGAATATCGGCTTAACTTCGAAAAGGTAAGTGTCTTGCTTAACCTCGAGTGGGGGAATTACCCCTTAGGCATTGAGTCTTATGTGCCATTTGTGAAATGTGAAAAGCCGTGTACGCGAGGTGACGAGTACGTACTCGGGCTTATATGTGCAAAATATATTGGGTTTAAGTGTTAGGCATATTGTGTAGTAAATTGGATAATTGTTGGCATTTATTTATTCATCTATTTGCCATGCCTAAATCCTTGTTGGTTGAACTTGTTTTTATAGGACAATTTGATGTGATTGTTATTTGAATACTTATGTAATTCCGTGAGTTTGTTGATTTGATATTTCTTGGAATTTAATCTCATTATGGATTTTGACTCTGCAAATAATTAATTAAGCAAGCTTAAGAAGATGTGTTAATATAATTATCTAAATTTAGATTAATGAAGGCTTTGCTATATGTTGAATAATTTCTATCTCGGTTGATTATTTTTGTGGTGATATACACATTGTGTGGAGTCTTTAGCTATTTGTTGTGAAATTAATTGATTTGGTTGTATCTTTGGAACTTTGGTTTTGGCCATTGGGAAATTGTGATATGAATTGATTTTATTATATTGACGTGATAATTCCCTGTGTAAATTGTTGTGTTTTGTGAGTTATTATTTTGGGGAGATAAGGGTGGCATATCACCGTTGATATTATGTGGGTATAAGGGTGGCATTTCACTGTTGTTGTGTTTGTTGGAATATTGTCTGGGCGGAGCGATAAGGGTGGCAATATGAGCGATAAGGGCGACTATTGATATTGTCTGGGCGGAGCGATAAGGGTGGTTATAGGAGCAATAAGGGTGGCAATAGGAACGATAAGGGTGGCTATTGTCAGGGACGATATGTGATGATGTGGAGTTGTGGTGTTGGTGATTTCAATATGATGTTGTGATTTTCTTGTGTTTATTTTTATTCCTTGTGCAATTTGTCTTGTTGTTGGTAAATTGATAACAATCTGATTTATGTTGAAATTGAGAGCCTGTGGCTATTGCCAGGCGGATTATAAAATAAAATATGGGTACGAGGTGCCGTGAGTAAATAATGAGGATATTTGGCACGTGAATTGTCCGTGCAGTTGTGCTATGAAATAAGGGCATGGGGTACCAGGGAAATATGATGATTTCGTGCCGGGAAAATATGAAAATGGGCTAAGACCCGTGTTTACGAAAAATATGAAAATGGGTAGAGACCCGTATTTTTATGATTATGAAATGAGGTGTCACATGATGACTTTTTAATTGAAAGAATTATGTTCAAAATATTTATTTGGAAGGATTTTTATTCCAAAAAGAATTATATGAAAGAATTGTATTTGAAAGATATTTATTTGAGGAAATTACTTTTGAAGAGATTTAGTGAAAGAATTTTATATTCGAAAGATGTTTATTTGAGAAAATTATATCTGAAAAAGAGTTGTATTCTTAACAATTATATGTGGAAGTTATTTAATTGAAGAACTTGATTTAACTGAGTGTAATTGTATTTATCAATTGTTGAGCGATATTAATGGTGATTTTATTGTCGTATCGTGCATATCACTGGTTGTTTTATGTTGCCCTTATTGTTATTTGTTTCCTATTATTTTGTATAACATATGGCACGGGTTATTAGACTAGTGAGTGTCTTGACTGTACCTCGTCTCTACTCCACTGAGGTTAGTCTTTATACTTACTGGGTACCGACCGTGGTGTACTCATATTACACTTCTGCACATTTTGGTGCAGAGCCAGGTATTGGAGATATCGAGCAGAGTTAAAGCGGGAACGTAAGGATTCAAGGTAAAGCTGCTTGGTCGTCGCAGTCCCTTGGAGTCTTTTCATTTCATTATACTGTTAATTTGTAGTCAAATTGTATTGTATATTCGGTCCTCGTGATCATTCTATGTTTTCAGTTAGAGTTCGTGACTCAGTACTACCAGTCTTGGGAGGTTGTATATTCATATTTGTTCCGCTGCTAGTTTTGATTACCTATTTAATTCAAAAAAAAAAGTGGCTTCACAAATGTAACTGAAATCGGCTTACCTAGTCTTAGAGACTAGGTGCCATCACGACGCCTGTGGTGTCGTGACACTTATCCTATTCAGTAAATAACAACATTTTAGCTAAAGTAAAATATAATGAGTGCAGAATAATATAAAGACTGCATTAATTACTACTACTTGGATCTGGAGTCATAATTCACGAGCATTCTAGAATTCATTACAAGTAATAGTCTGAAAAAAATACAACTATTTGGATGAAAGAAACAGTAAAGCTGAAATGATAGACGGGGACTTCAAGGTCTGTGAACGCCAACAAATCTACCTTGAGTCTCCGGATAGCGGGTCCAACAGCTAAAATCTCGATCAACCAGAGCTGGTACCAAAATCTGCACAAAAAGTGCAGAGTGCAGTATCAGTACAACCGACCCCATGTACTGGTAAGTGTCGAGCCTAATCTCGACGAAATAGTGATGAGGCTAAGGCAAGGCACCTACAAATCAACCTGTACAATTTAACAGTGTATATACAAATAACAGTAATGAAGAGCTAGACAAGAATTATCGGGAGGGGGATACATGCTGGGGGAAAACACGAAATAAAGGGCTACAACAGAATGAGAACTGGAACAACCAATATAATATGAATTAGCAGGAGTACAAATATAGTAAAGAAAAAATTCACGGCATCACCCTTCGTGCTTTTACTCTCAATCTCACCATAAAATCAATAGAAACGACACGACATCACCCTTTGTGCATTAACTCTCATATCATTGCACGACATCACCCTTCGTGCTTTTACACTCACAATATGGCACGACATCACCCTTCGTGCATTAACACTCACAATATGGCACAGCATTACCCTTCGTGCATTAACACTCACAATATGGCACAACATCACCCTTCGTACATTAACACTATCCCTTACCATAATGCAATGAACAATTAAAAACAGGGAGATAGAACAACGTGTACAAGCATTACTTTAATATTTGGTTCCACAATATAAATCTCAACTTTGAGATAAATACTCAATTATCACCAGAAATTAGTAAACATGATAAGAACGGTCAATTTAACAACACTAGTCTAAACACGTAACAATTAGGCATAGGAAAGAGACAATATAAGAAAAACGAGAGAAAATAGGGAAAACAGGTAAATTGGTGGCGCATAAGTACTCGTCACCTCACATATACGTCGCTCACATGAATTTTACATAGCAAATAATCTGAGGTTCCTAATTCCCTCAAGTCAGGGTTAGACACAACACTTACCTCGCTTCGAAGGCTACTTAATTCTCAATCACAGCTTTACCTCTAGTATTCACCTCCAAACCACTCGTATCTATTCAAAAATGACTCAATAATATCAAATATTGCTAAAGAAATCAATTATATTGCATATATTAAATTTCCCAAATTTTCCTCCAAAAAGTCGAAAAGTCGACCCCAGCCCGCTTGGTCAAAACCCGAGGTTCAGACCAAAATCTATTTACCCATTTACCCCCAAGCCCGAATATTTAATTGGTTTTGGAATCCGACCTCAAATTGAGGTCTAAATCCCTAAATTTCCGAAATGCCTAGTTTCTACCCTAACCCTTAATTCTACTATGAAAACTCTAGATTTTAGGTTGATAATTCATAAAATATAATGGGTAATTGAAATAAAATGGTTTAGAATCACTTACCAACACTTTGGGGAAGAAAACAACTCTTGAAAATCGCCTTTAGTTTGTTTGGTTTTTGAGAAAATGAAATAAATGGCTAGTTCCCGTTTTGATTATATTTTAAGTGTTGGGCGACAGTGTGCATTGTGTTCGCGAGGCCACGGTCGCGTTCGCGAAGAGCATTGGCTGCCAAGCCTTCGCGTTCGTGAGAGCGTGTTCGCGTAGGCTACCCCCTGGCCTTCGCGTTCGCGAGACATTGCTCGCGTTCGCGATGAAGGACCGACCAACCCTCCCCCAGGTCCCCAAGTGCATCGTGTTCGCGAAGGGTAAATCCCCCATCACTTCGCGTTCGCGGCCAGGCCTTCGGATTCGCGAAGAAGCAATTTCAGCCTCACCAGTTCACTCTTCGCATTCGCGAGAGTACCTTCGCGAACGCGAAGAAGGACATGCCAGAACACCGAATCTACAGAAAACCAGATTTTCTAAAGTCCAAAACTCCCGTGGCCTATCCGAAACTCACCAGAGCCCTCGAGGCTCCAAACCAAACATGCACACAAGTCTAAAAACATCATACAAACTTGCTCGCGCGAATCAAACACCGAAAAATATAGCGACTGAGTTATTCTTTAGGCATGCAGTTGTAGAGGAGCTTGCGCAACTAGGTGCAACCATTTACACATGTTCAAAGATAGAATCAGAGCTAAATGAACCAATGCAAGACTGGGCAGACAAAGGCTTTCAAGTAAGAGGTTTCGTATGTGATGTAACTTGTAGAGACTAAAGAATTGAACTCATGGAAAAGGTTTCCTCTGCATTCGATGGAAAACTCAACATTCTTGTGAGAACTATATCTAAGTATTAATTATATTGTTGGTTAAAGTATTGTAATTATTTAATTTTTAACCAAGTTTATCTTCTTGCTATAGATTAATAATGTTGGAACAAATATTCACAAGGCCACTCTAGAATATACTGCCGAAGATTATGCCCACATATTTGCTACAAACTATGAATCTTCATTCCATCTTTGTCAAATTGCTCATCCTCTTTTGAAAGCATCTGCAGCTGGAATTATTGTTTTCAATTCCTCTATTTCTAGTCTTGTGCACGTGTCCGGTACTTCTATTTACGGACCAACAAAAGGTGATATCCACTCATTTCTATCCTCCTTTAAAATACTGAACAAATCAATGTCGTACTAAAGAATAACTTTGTCTCTTCTAATTAGTAACTGATTGCAGCAGCAATAAATCATCTTACGCGACATTTGGCTTGTGAATGGGCTAAAGATGGTATTCGGGTTAATGGCATTGTGCCCTGGTTCATAAATACACCACTCGTGGAACATGTAATATTCTCTCGTCTTGCTTCAACACTCCTGCATTTTACTATGGATTTAACTTATATACATTGATCACTGTATAATTATTTTATACATTTTCCATGTATTTAAGCCAATCGTGACAGGTTATTAACTTCCTTTTTACTTAGTTAAATTAAGAGAATATTTTGATAAGCATAAAATTAAAACTGGTCGAACCAACTTTTAAGATTACTATAGACAATTTCGTGTTATAATAAGGCTATCATGAACTGATGGTATAAAAACTTGTATATTGTCTCCGTAAGAAGTTTTAAACTTATATCCATTACTAGTGTAATGAAAATCTTACATCATCTCTCCAATTTAACACGTTATAGAAGGAGAGTCTTGGAGCGACGTTAAAGTTGTGTCTGTATGACCCATAGGTCGCAAGTTCGAGCAATGAAATCAGCCATTGATGCTTGCATCAGGGTTGTCACGACCCAATTTCACCTTTAGGTCATGATGGCGACCAACACTATAGCTAGGCAAGCCAACAAATAAATTAAATATATATTAATTATTTTCAGAATAATTTTCTAAGTAATTTTATTCTTTTACTAGCAACATTAAAGAGAATAGAAAAGATACCGATTAATTTAAATTCAAGAAAGAGATACCAATTCCAAATTCTACCAATGTATGTCCCAAGACCTGGCGTCACAAGTGTATGAGCATCTAGTAGATTATACAAAACTCCAAGTATTGTCTAAAATAAAATAAATAGAATGTAAATACAAGAAGAGACACTGGTAGCTGCAGAACGGTTCAGAAGGTTAGCTCACCATTACGCCTTTGGATAACGTGGGTGTAAGATGATTGGTCTCCCACTAGTACTTGCCTCAGGTCCTGCACAAAAAGTACAGCAAGTGTAGTATAAGTACGTAAATAACGTGTACCCAGTAAGTATGGTCGACTTTGACACCCACTAAGGGTCAACAATAATAAATAGAATGAAATAGAATTATTTAAATCAACATGATTCATAGAGTTAACAATAATTTTATTCAAATGGCAGAAATAATAAAATTCCTTCAAATGCAATAATTTCCAATCTATTAATTAAATCCACAAGCTCCAATTAAAATAGCAAGGTATCATGTAATTATTATCATTATTAGACACGATTTCTGCCGAGGTCGTACGGCCCAATCCAGAGTGTTGTGTGCACTGTCGAGGGATGTGTGGCGCGATCCATAGATGCATTTATCCTGCCAAGGCGTTTGGCCCGCTCCACAAGAAAGGAGGACATTTTCTTATGTACCTCCGGAAGGAGAGTATATTTATTATAAGATCAATTCGAGAAGATGAACAGTTTCTTTTAACAATTAATTAATTTAAACATAAAATTAATCATATAAGATTTTCATCTTTTAATATTTTTCCCTAACAATTCACAATATATATATATATATATATCAAATAATTTTAATTAAACAAAGAATATAATTGTCACGACCCAACTGGAGGGTCATGACTAGCACCCGGGCCATACTTGCCGAGCACCAACGTACATTTTATCTAACCTTCCTTATTATCTTTAAGGGCCGACAAGATCAATATAAATGGTAGACATGGATCATGAACATCCAACAATGAAAGATAATGTCATGAACATATATAACATGTGATGACATGACTGTCAAGAAACTATATATAAGGTACGAGCTACATTNATAGGCTCGGTAAAATGTACCCGGCCATCATAGGGCTCGGTAGAATCGTACCCGGCCACATGGAACTCGGTAAAACCCAACTGATCAGTGGTTGCATAATAGGTGCCGTACCCGGCCGACTATAGCGCG
>AWOL01S0007992.1:81829-92399 GCA_000715115.1 Nicotiana otophora | reverse complement strand
AACTTCAATCTATTTTAGAAAAGTAGCAAATTGAACCAAAATTAGGAAGATGATCATGGTTCTCGCTCATTTGAGCATTTTATGAAGCACTAGGTATACATTAAGGTTTCAAGGTCATTTTATAGAGGATTCCTTCATCTGACAACCCATTATTTACTATTTTAGCTCAACAATCTCCCTACATTCCATAATCACACATGCATGCAAAATAAGCCACTCCCATACCCATNATCAATCATGCATGCAAAATAAGCCACTCCCATACCCATGAATTATCTTACTACTTGCCCATCTCTAGTTAAAATTTGAAATTAAGAGATAGGGTGTAGAATCTTACCTCTAGGATGAAGACATAATGTGCTTCCCTTGTTAATTCATCCAAGATTTTGAGTAAGAATTGGGGAATAATTGATTGAGGAACACTCTCCCTCTCTAGAGCCTTTTCTCTCTTTCCAAATATCAAGTTCTCCCTTCAGAAATGGTCCATAGGGTCTAAATAACGAAATGGGGTTGGGTTATAAAAACACAAACATGAAGCTCCGAAATGGGATCTACGGTCCGCGAAATGGGCCACGAAATGGCCCTCTGGAACTAGGCTGGCCTGCCCCACTCTGTGGCCTTTATGCGGTCTACAAACCTGGACTGCAGTCATAATGCGCCGTAGAACCTCCATCTGCAAACTTTCCAAGCTGGCTCTGTGATCAGTGTGCGGCCCGCGAAATAGTTTTGCGGTCGCATAATGGGCCGCAAAATGACATCCAACAATGGTCCAAATGACTGCGTCACTCTACAGCCATGTTGCGGCCTGTAGAGTTATTTTGCGGCCACATAATAGGCCGCACAAATGCCCAGTTACGCCAAATATATTCCTCCAACTATCATTAACACATACGCCTACATCGGCACCACGAAACCACGAGTGTTTTTAGGAAAACTTTTATAGGGCCTTATAGCAAGAACCCGGCTAGGCTCCGAAAATCTAGTCTTGCAAACTAATTAGCAAAGCCTAAACATCCATGGCCAGTGGTCTCTCTGCTGCCGCAAAATATGCCAAATTACCCATACTCTGAGCCTTTGTACTCAAGGAATGGACCACCATATTGGCCTTCTCGGGATGATACAAAATGGTGATCTCATAGTCTTTCAGCAGCTTTAACCATCTTCGCTGCTCCAAATTAAGGTTCTTCCGCTTGTACAAATACTGGAGTCTCCGATGGTCGGTATAGACCTCACATGGAACACCGTATAGATATTGCCTCTGAATATTCAATGCGTGAACAATAGATACCAATTCTAAGTCTTGTACAGGGTAATTCTTCTACATGATCCTTTAACTATCGAGATGTGTAAGCAATCACCCTACGTCTTGCATCAACACCGCGCGAAGCCCAATACGTAATGTATCAAAATACAAAGTGTAATACCTGAAACTTGTAGGCAACATCAGCCGTACTAACGTCCCTTTTGCTAGGGGTGTTGTATCTTTAAATGAATGCAGGTGGTTACATAGCAGATAGTGTTAATCGCAGTTAGTGGTACATCATCATCTACCCAACGGACTTGGTGAGCCCCATTTCATTCCGGGGTCATGTATTGTACCTTTTATTTATATTGTGGTCACTTTTTGAGGTATAGTCAGGGCCTTGTTGCAGACACAATCTTTACTCTCTTTTGTATCTTTAGAGGCTCCGTAGACACTGTGTGGGTTTTATATGGGTGTTGCAAATGTTAAACCAATTATGTTGTGTTTGATCACTTGTTCCATTCAAACTATAAGAATATGTATTTTGAGACTTAAAGGCGCAATGGCTAATCAAATGGTTTAGCATCGTATGTATGAACTTCCTACTGTATAATTTATTAAATCATGTCTTTTCTTGATCATGGGTGAATTGGGTAGAAGGAATCTATTAGGCTTGCTCGACCGGGTTCACTCGATTGAGCACCGGTCGCGCTCCTCAGTTTTGTGGTATGACATGTATAAATGAATGAAATGCAGAAAAAGTAAGTTAATAAGATTTCTCGGAATGTCATAAGATCAATATGCGTTCGGATAAAATTTATCAACTACGTATTTTGTCTAAGACCCATGAACAGAAGATATAATAATAAGACACATGCGAATTCAAGAACATAGGCACCCCCAGTGCTTCTATGAATAGAGACATTTGTGAAAGTTATGCATTTGCTCATTTCGTTTATATCATATGGATCATGCCAAAACAAAATAAGGGATAGCCTTAACATACCAGAGCCGAATCTCTTGAAAATACCTCTAACACACATCAATCGTGACAAAACACGTATCGGCGGGATCGAAGTAGGGGAAAATCCGTAGGATATTCTTGAGAAAGGTTGTATCGTACTCCCTTAGAATCGCAATCTCACACTGCTATAGTGTTATGCAGTTTCATATAAACTTTTGTTTGAGATTTCACCCGTTTCTTCAACTTAAGTATCTCACTTAACAATGTAGGAAAAATCTCTTATAATTATGGGTTCATAAGAACTTTTGGTAAGCTATAAACATTTTCCCTTAATGATATATGTAGGTGTCTTTATCATAGGTGTGGGTCCCACTTTATGGATTACTTTTGCCCAAATATCCCCTAAATATGCCACCGAATTACCAAAACCAAGAGTTACCTTTTGGCTTGATTATGAATGTCACCTGCTGCCACGTTGGGAGGCCCTTTAGCCTTATCCACAATATCCTAATTAGCTTGTTAATCTCCCACTAAACTAATAATTAACCAATTACCCACATAATTAAGAATTATCTCAAATTACTTAAAATACTGATCACTTTTAACATACTTTATATACCTTACTATCATGGTCATGTGGTATAGTACTAGTCCATAGATACGGGGTATTATAGCTTGGACCGTATTTTATCTCAAAATATCAAACTTCGACGAAACTCATTTTCTTCGATTCGCTTACCCTCTCACCTTCACGAATTTACTTATCACTTGTTTGAAATAGCATAATACTTATAGCCTCAAAATAATCTTGTCCTTGAACCGATGTCAATTATCTTACGACAAATCCAACGGATAATACTACGGGGTGTAACATCATCGTAATACTGCGGAGTATAACATCGATGTAATACTATGAGGTGTAACAGTTTTGTGGTGCCGAAGTAGGCTTATGTATTTGAAGATTGAACAATGCACGGGTTAGTAAAGGAACAATTTGGGCAAAAAATGGCATTTCTGCGGCCCACTATGCGACCACAAAGTAGGTATGCGGACCGCATATCAATTATGCGATCGCATAAGCAATCGCAGATCCTATTCCGGAGCTTCATTTTTAGGATTTAATAACCCGACCCTACTTCGTTAAATAGACGCAATGGACCGTTTTGGGGCTAAAAATGACATTTGTAGAATGAGAGAGTGCCCTAGAGTGAGAAAGTGTTCGATAATAATTGTTCTTTAATTCTTGTTCAAATCTTGGACTATTAAGAAGGAAAACCCACAAGGTATTCATCTATAGGTAAGATTCTATACCCTAACCCTCAATCTCGAATTTTACCTAGAATTGGGTAATTAGTAAGATAATATTTGGGCATGGGAGTTGTTTATTTTACATGCATGTGTTATCAAAGGGTGTAGGAAGATTGTTGAACTAAAAATGGTAAAGAATGGGTTGTGGAATGATGGAATCCTCCCTAAAAAGGCATTGAAACCTTAATGCACACCTAGGTTTTGATAAAATGCTCAAATGAGCTAGAACCATGATCATCTTCCTAATTTTGGTTCAACTTGTTATATTTCTAAAATAGATTGAAGTTGCTAAGAATTCCGTAACATTTTAGAGTTTAAGGAAGCTCAAGTGAGGTATGTTGGCTAAACTCTTCTCTTAGAATTGAATCCCACGATATTCATGTAATTTATGTAAGACCTGAGTGGTTCATTATAAATTGGGTATTCCGAGTAAGTTTGTGCTGAATGATATATGTTCAATAAGTATCCCAACTGCTATTATCATGTCATGTTATAATTTGAGAATGGGTTCAAGTATGGGATGTGCATTAATAATGCTTCGACTTCAAGTCAAGTTCAAACGAATGCTATTATGCCAAATTCTGTGAAATATCTCTATGTGCCTTAGACTCTTAATTGCTCACATGTGTACTACACGCCTTGATTTGAATTGTTATTGTTGGTGATAATGAGGATGATGTTTGAAAGTGAAAAGGTGATCATGAAATACTAAATACGGCCAATGTGCCAAGAATAATTTTATAATTGTGGCCTCTAGTACCAATGAAATGAAATATGTGAAAGAAGTATGAAATGTGATGATTCATATAAAACGGTTGATGTCTCTAATGAGACGGCGTAACCGATCAGGTCATGATCGGACACCATGACGCACACATGGTGGTGATTATGCTAGAAATTGTATTTGAAATTGTGATTGTGGTTGATGTCTCTAATGAAACATCCTAGCCGATCGGGTCATGATCAGACTCTGTGATAAAAGTACGGTGGTATTGGTATTGATAGTGATTGTGGTTGATGTCTATAATGAGATGGCCTAGTCGATCGGGTCGTGATCGGACTCCCTGCTAAAAGTATAGTAGTATTGGTATTGTGAATAATGGTATATCGGTACTAAGGATCTTCAACCTAAAAATATGGAAAATTACTTGAAATCTTAAGTGGTTCTTAACTTGATGTTTGGTATTGTTCGAGGCTTCCATTAATTTTATGATTGTTCCTCCTTGTAATATTATTCATTATATTGAGATGGTGTTTAGTTATACATAGTAGTGTTATTCGACGGTACTAACGTCCCTTTTGCCGGGGGCACTACATCTTTAATGGATGTAGGTGATTCCACAGCAGGAGACAGACATTATTAGTGATAGAGGTACACCCTCTTCACAACTAACTTGGTGAGCCCCACTTCATTCTAGGGTCATGTATCTTTTATCCTTTGTGTATTGTGTTTGAGGTACAGCCGGGGCCTTATTTTCGGTTGTATCATAGTACTCTTGTTTATCTATAGAGGCTCCGTAAACATAGTGTGGGTTGTATATTGGTGCTGGGAAAGTCAAACTATGCTTTGTTGTGGTTGTATTACTTTTTCCATTTGAGACATTAAAATGATGAAACTATTGGTAATGAATTTATATTGTAGACATGATCACCTTATTGTCTAATTAATGAAAATATGTATTATTTTCATTCATGGATGAGTTTGTGTAGAAGGAAATTAAACAGTCTTGCTCGACCGGATTCACTCGGTTGAGCGCCGATCGCGCTCCTCGATTTTGGTGCGTGACAATGCCTCTCGATAGGGGTATTGATTTTGGCATGGACTTGTTGTTGGGAACTCAACCCATTTCTATTCCACCATATCGTATGGCCTCAGCGGAGGTGAAGGAGTTAAAGGAGAAGTTGCAAAATTTGCTTGATAAGGGTTTCATTCAGCCTAGTGTATCACCTTGGGGTGCTCCGATCTTGTTTGTGAAGAAGAAGGATGCTTCTATGTGCATGTGCATTTATTATCGGTAAGTGAAAAAGATTAGAGTAAAGAACAGGTATTTATTGCCACGCATTGATGACCTATTTGATTAGCTACAGGGTGCCAGAGTGTTCTCAAAGATTGCTTTGCGGCCAGTCTATCATCAGTTGAAGATTTACGTATCCAGATATTTCAAAACCTCCTTTCAGGACTCGGTATGGTCATTACGAGTTCCTTGTGATGTCATTTTGGCTGACCAACGACCCAACAACATTCATGCACTTGATGAATAGTGTATTCCAGCCCTATCTTTACTCATTCGTCATTATGTTTATTGACGAAATCCTAGTGTACTCCCGAAGCTTGGAGGATCATGAGCAGCATTTCAGGATTGTGCTTCAGACCTTGAGAGAAAAGAAGTTGTATGCAAAATTTTCAAAGTGAGAATTCTGGCTTGATTCGGTGGCGTTTTTGGGTCATGTGGTGTCGAGTGAGGAGATCAAGGTAGATTCAAAGAAGAATGAAGTAGTGTAGAGTTGGCCAGACCTTCTTCAGCCACTGAGATCTGAAGTTTTCCTGGTTTGACAGGGTATTATTATTGTTCCGTAGAGGGTTTCGGATGGAACGAGGAGTGTTGGAGAGCTATCAAAAGCTCAAGACTTCTTGACTACAGCCCCAGTGTTTTTATTGCCTACGGGTTTGGGGTCTTACACTGCGTATTGTGATGTGTCACGTGTTTTCCTTGGCGCAGTGTTGCTGCAAGACGGTAGGGTGATTGCCTACGCATCTAGACAGCTGAAGGTGCATGAGAAGAATTATCATGTCCACGAGTTGGAATTACCATCTATTGTTCATGCCTTGAAGATTTTGCGGCACTATTTGTACGGTATCCCTTGTGAGTCTATACCGATCACCAGAGTCTACAACATCTATTCAAATAAAAGGATATTAACTTGCAGCAGTGAAGGTTGTTAGAGTTGCATAAGGACTATGATATCACCATTCTTTATCATCCTGGGAAAGCCAATGTGATGGCCGATGCCTTGAGTAGAAAGAAGTAGAGCTTGGGCAGTTTAGCATATCTACCGGCAACGGAGAGGCCATTAGTATTGGAGGTTCAGGCATTGGCCAATCATTTTGTTAGGTTGGATGTTTCAGATCTGAGTCGAGTTCTTTCTTGTGTGGTTTCTCGGTCTTCCTTATATGATTGTATCAGAGAGCGTCACTATGACGACCCTCATTTGCTTGTCCTCAATGACATGGTCAAACACGATGATGCCAAGAAGGTTACTATTGGGGATGACGATGTGTTACTGATGAAGGTCCGGCTATGTGTGCCCAATGCTGATGGGTTGCAAGAGTTGATTCTGCAGGAGTACCACAGTTCGCATTGATCCATTCATCCGAGTTCCACTAAGATGTGTCAGGACTCGAGGCAACACTATTAGTGGAGGAGGATGAAGAAAGACATAGTGGAGTTAGGCGTGGAGCACAGATATTAGGAGGACTCAGCCGTTTCTATGCCATGAGTGGTCGCCAAAGTGCAGAGGCTTCTCTAGACGTTGTCACAGGTATATTGATTGTCTAATCTCATGATGTGTATGCTCTTATTGATTCTGTTTCAACTTTGTCCTATGTTACTCATTATGTTGCTATGGACTTTGGGTTAGATCTAGAATAGCTTCATGAGCTGTTCTCTATATCTACTTCGCTTGGCGAGTCTATTATGACTGCACGGGTTTATAGGGGTTGTGTTGTCACGGTGCATGGTTAGGACACCATGGCCGATCTCATTGAATTGGGGATGGTTGATTTTGATGTTACAATGGGAATGGATTAGCTTTATTCATGTTTTGCCAAACTAGAACTATGAGGTTTGACTTTCCAAATTAGCCAGTTGTTGAATGGAAGGGGGATAATGTGGTGCTGAAGGATAGGTTTATTTATTACCTTAAGGCCACGAAGATGATTAAAAAGGGAGTATTTACCATTTGGTCCAAGTTACAGACACCGATGTTGAGGCACCTACACTACAGTCTGTGCTAGTTGTGAATGAATTTCTTGAGGTCTTTCTTGATGAGCCCCCTGGGATTCCGCCAGACAGGAAGACTGATTTTTGGATTGATGTGATGCCAGGCACGTAGCCTATATCTATTGATGTAGATGCTGAGACACCTACACTCGAGCCTGTGCCAATTGTGAATGCATTTCTAGAGGTCTTTACTGATGAGCTCCCAAGGATTCCGCCAGACATGGAGATTGATTTTGGGTTGATGTGATGACAGGCACGTAGCCTATATCTATCCCGCCCTACAGGATGGCACCAGTAGAATTTAAAGGAGCTAAAGTAACAATTGAAGGATTTGTTAGAGAAGGGCTTCATCCGACCGAGTGTGTCACCTTATGGCGCACCTGTTCTATTCTATGAAAGAAGGATGGGTGGCTAAGAATGTGTATTGACTACCGCAGGTCAACAATGTCACAATCAAAAACAAGTACCCATTACCGAGAATAGATGATTTGTTTAATCAGTTACAGGGTGCTAAGTACTTCTCCAAAATTTATTTAAGATCTGGGTATCACCAATTGAAGATCGGGGAACAGGATATTCCGCAACAGCTTTCAGAACTCGGTATGGGCACTTTGAATTTCAGGTAATGTCCTTTCAGATAACTAATGCTCCGGAAGCTTTAACGGATCTTATGATTGAGTCTTCAAGCCTTTTATTGACTCCTTTGTGATAGTGTTCATTGACGATATCCTTGTATATTCACGAAGTCCGGAGGGCGATGCCGATCACCTCAGGGCAGCTCTACACACTCTACATCAGCACCAGTTGTATGCAAAGTTTTCGAATTGTGAATTTTTTGCTTGACTCAGTCATGTTCTTGGGTCATGTCGTCTCAAGGGAAGGAATTAAGGTGGATCCTCAGAAGATTGCAGTTGTGAAGAATTGGCCTAAACCTACTACTCCAATAGAGATTCATAGTTTCTTGGGCTTAGCTGGATATTACAGGAAGTTTGTGGAGGGGTTCTCTACTCTTGCCTCTCCGTTGACTAATTTTATATAGAAGGCGGTTAAGTTCCAATGGTCAGATGCTTGTGAAAGGAGCTTACAAGAGCCGAAATAAATATTGACTATGACACCGATGTTAGTCCAACCAGAGGGTACATATGGTTTTGTGGTGTAATGTGATGCTTCAAGAATCTGGCTTGGATGTGTAAACATGGAAAGGTAATAGCTTATGCTTCTAGGAAACTAAAGAATCATGAAATGAACTATCCAACACATGACTTAGAACATGCGGTGGTGGTCTTTGCATTAAGATTTTGGCGTCATTATTTATGTAGGGTCTATGTGGATATATTCATGTACCATAAGAGTATTCAATATATTTTCAAATAGAAGGAATTGAGTTTGAGGCAGAGAAGATGGTTGGTGTTACTCAAAGATTTTGACCTCGATATTCTATATCACTAGGGAAAAGCCAATGTTGTGGCAGATGCTCTTAACCGGAAATCTATGGGTGGTTTGCCTCACTTGGAAGCCCATCAAAGGCCGTTGGCCAAGGAGGTTCATTGATTGGCTAGTTTGAGAGTTCGTCTTGCGGACTCTAGTGAAGGAGGGGTAATTGTGCAAAATAGGGCTGAATCATCATTTGTTGTGGAAGTCAAATAGAAGCAATACGACGATCAATTTTTGGTACAATAGAAGGAGGGGGATAATAAACATAAGACTATGGATTTTTCTCTTGGCATGGATGATGGTACATTAAGGTACCAAGGGTGGCTGTGTGTTCCAAATGTAGATAGTTTCCGATAAAGAATCTTGACTGAGGCTCGCACTTCCAGGTATTCCGTACACTTGGGCTCTACAAAGATGTATCATGATCTCAAGGAAGTCTATTTGTGAAATGCAATGAAGAGTAATGTTCTGGACTTTGTGGAAAGATATCCGAGTTGTCAGCAAGTAAAGGCCGAACACCAACGGCATAGTAAGTTGGCACAGAACATAGAAATTCCAATGTGGAAGTGGGAAATGATTAATATGGACTTTGTAGTAGGGCTGTCATGCACGCCGCGCAAGTTCGACTCAATTTGCATGATTGTGGATCGACTTACGAAATCAGCACACTTTTTGCCAGTTAAATCTACCGACATAGCGGAACAGTATGCTCAGTTGTATATCAAAGAAATAGTTAGGTTGCATGGCACTCCAGTTTCTATCATTTCGGATTGAGCGGCATAGTTCACGGCTAATTTTTGGAAGGCATTTCAGCAACGTTTGGCTACTCAAGTGAATTGTAGTACAACCTTTCACCCGCAGACTGACGGGCATGCAGAGCGGACTATTAACACGCTTGAGGATATGTTGCGCGCTTGTGTCCTTGACTTCAAGGTAGCTGGGACGATCATTTTCCACTCATATAATTTGCCTACAACAACAAGTATCATGCTAGTATTCAGATGGTAGCATTCGAGGCCTTATATGGTAGGAGATGTAGATCCCCCATTGGGTAGTTCAAGATTGGGGAAGCGGAATTAATAGAACTAGACCTCGTGCATCATGCTATGGACAAGGTTATTATCATTAAGGATCGGTTACAAATTGCTCAAAGTGGTCGAAAGTCCTATTCAGATGTTCGTCATAGAGATTTGGAGTTCAAAGAATATGATTGGGTGTTGTTGAAGGTTCCCCCATGAAGGGTATAATGCGGTTTGTAAAGAAAGGGAAATTGAGTCTGAGGTATGTCAGGCCATATAGAATCATTCCAGCGATTTGTCAGGTGGCGCACAAGCTTGAGCTACCACATGAGATGTCATTAGTGCACCCGGTATTCCATGTGTCTATGTTGAAGAAGGTAGTTGGAGATTCGTCGTCTATTGTGCTAGTTGAGACTATTGGGGTAAATGAAGAACTGGCCTATGAAGAAACTCTAGTTTCCATTCTTGATAGGCAGGTCCGAAAGCTAAGAAATAAAGAAATTGACTCCGTGAAAGTGTTATGGCGAAACCAGTAGGTTGAAGAGGCCACCTGGGAGGCCGAAGAAGAAATAAAAAAGAAGTACCCTCATTTGTTTGAATA
>AWOL01S0007992.1:66212-78411 GCA_000715115.1 Nicotiana otophora | reverse complement strand
GTAAGATTCTACACACTATCTCTTAATTTCGAAATTTAACTAGAAATGGGAAATTAGTAAGATAATTCATGGGTATGGGAGTGGCTTATTTTGAATGCATGATTGATCATGGGTTGTAGGGAGATTGTTGAGATAAAATAGTAAAGAAGGGTTTGTGGGATGAAGGAATTCTCCATAAAAGGACCTTGAAACATTAATGTACACCTAGTGCTTGATAAAATGCTCAAATGAGCTAGAACCATGAGAATCTTCCTAATTTTGGTTCAATTTGTTAATTTTCTAAAATAGATTGAATTTGCTAAGATTTCCATAACATTTTAGAGTTAACGAATCTCAAGTGAGGTATGTTGGCTAAACTCTTCCCTTAAAAATTGAACCCCACAATATCCATGTAAGTCCCGAGTTGCTCATTGTGAATCAATTACCCAAATAAGCTGGTGTCTAGACATCCGTGATCAATAAGTAATTCAAATGCTCTTGTTATATTATACTACTATTTGATAATGTGTTCAAAGTATGGGTTCGATATCTAAATGCCCTAGCTTCAAGTTGTGTTTAAAATGAAAGCTAAAGAAAGATTGTGTAAGAAATCGTGATGTACCTAAGACTCCTTTTTGCTGAAATGTGTGCATAAATGTCTTGAATAGAAATACATTATTTGGAAAGTCCATGATGATGGTTGAAAGTAGAAAGGTGTGCATGAAATACGAAACATGAAATACGAATCACGTAATGCGAAACGTGAAATAAGAAATACGACCAATGTGCCAAGAGAAATAATACAATTGTGACCATTAGGGCCAATGAAATAAAGATATGTGCAAGAAATATTAAACGAGATGATTGACAGAAAAGGGTGATGTCTCACATGAGACGGCCTAGCCGATCGGGTCGTGATAGGACACCATGCCTGATAAGTTGGTATTTCACCAACTTATCGCTTCTTGATACTTTGGCTTTTTGATGATTTTGTTGAGAAACTAAGGCATTTATTGAGGTTTATTGGCATATTTTAGGTATCAAGTGACTTAGAAGAGATACGGAAGAAACCAAGTCAAAATGTGCTAAATTGAGGAAAAATAACTGTTGCCAGATAATGCTCTTCGCGATCGCGAACATTGATATGCAATCGTGGAAGGCCAGGAAATAATACATCACGAACGCAGGGAAAAATATGCAAACGCGAAGAAGAGGCTGATCAACTGCTCCCAAATGCTTTATGTGAATGCGTGCTTTGGTCTGCGACCGCAATGCATTACAGTATAACTCTTCGCGATCGCAGGCCTCTTTTCGCGATCGCGATTGACAAATCTAGACAGAAATCTGGGCAGTTTTAGAATTTTATGATTTTGACCCCAGACCATTTAGTACACGACCTAGCTCATTTGTAAAACATCTTTGACTTATTTTTCAGTTCCTATGCTAGAGAGNTCTGCGATCGTAATGCTTTACAGCATAACTCTTCGCGATCGCAGGCCTCTTTTCGCGATCGCGATTGACAAATCTAGACAGAAATCTGGGCAGTTTTAGAATTTTATGATTTTGACCCCAGACCATTTAGTACACGACCTAGCTCATTTGTAAAACATCTTTGACTTATTTTTCAGTTCCTATGCTAGAGAGAACAAGTTTGGAAGCTAGGGTTCTTGCACACATACTTGGGATTTGAAGATTTGAAGCATTTGGTTGAGAATTGCTTACTCATTTATGCTCATTTGTTCATTTCCTTGCTTTGTATTATATATCTAAGTGTGTAGTATTTATTGCAACACTTGAATCTTGTTTATGGAAATATTCATATTTAAAGTGGGGATTAAATATCTTGTTGTGCTTATGTATTGAAAGATTTTTATTTATTATGAAGTGAGTTATTGTTTCTTAAATTATTATTGTTCTCTAATGTTTCCAAAGTTATTAGCTAACCCTAGGACTCATCCATTAACTTCGAATTAATTTTGGGAAAGATAATTTGGGGTTGGGAAAGGATAATTAACAAGAACTTGAGGCTTTAACCCTCACTTTATAGATTCTACCTAGGGATAGGATTGAACTACTTGTATCCATATTCGAGTGTGCTTAATCTCTTAATTGTTTTAGGGATAATTCAATTAGGAAGTCTTGTTAGTCTTCGGAAGAAGCTAATATAGAATTATTACCCGAGGCTAATAAACATAAACTCGCTCATATTTGTAAAATCATGAAATACATTGGATCGTTACTTGAGTGTAATTCCCGATGCATCTATTCTCGTAGCCATTGATCATTTTACTTTCTTTCTAGGTTAGTTTACATTTTTGCATTTAGTGATAAATATTTTCACAATCACGTTCTATGTGTTTGGCATTGCATAGTAAGTGATAATTCTCTTACACGCCCAATCGTCTACATATTGTTCTGTGTGATATCCGATCCCGACTCATAGTTGGGTAAATTATATTTCATGCGACCATGTTCATTTACTTTTTAGTAGTGGATTTGGACGTCTTCAAATTTGGCGCCGTTGCCGGGGAACAATTTGGCGTTTTTAGGTTGCTTGAGAAACAAGCGTAAGTGCTTTGGTCCCAACTTGTAAATATTTGTGTAATTATTTTCTTATCTTTGTTTATTTTTCTTCGTTATTTTCTTGTTTATTTTATAATTTTTGAAAATGGCATCACATAATGAAAATTGGCCAGATGGTATTTGTTCATACTTTGATGACCCTTGTCTTTGTTGTGGTGGACCACACTCGTGGAAAATTTGTTTTAATTCTCCCGGGGTCGTATTTTGCGCACAATCTCAAACCCATGAGTGGAGTATTTGTGATAAGTGTGGTCGGCAAAATGATCATCGGGATAATTGTGCTTATTTGTCCTTCTCTTCCCCAAGCCCCCGCTATGATGATTCTACTTTTTATGATGAAGATTATAGGGATATGGAAGTGGAAGAAATTGAGAACGGTCAAAATGGAGAGTTTAAGCTCATGTTAGAATGCCTACTTAAAGGAGGAAACAAAGAGCAAAATTCCTTGAAGCTTTGGAGGTCCAAAAATCCTCAGAAGTGAATGATAGCCAAGAACCTTACTTAGAGGTTGAAGCCGAAAATCCTTATTTGTCATTTGATTAAAAATCAAGAAGAAATCTCAAATGCTCAAAATGAGAGGATGATGCTCATGTTGGACGCCATTCTTGAAAATGAGGAGAAGCAAAGCTTGGCACTCGAGGACTTAAAACAAGCACTACATCGAAATGATGATACTATCGACACTTTGGAAGATCAAATGAAATCATTGATTGAGGCTCACTATGCCTATCAATTTGAAAGTGTGGAAAGAGGTCAAGAAGCGTCCAACTCCGAGGAAGAAAGTGAGCTTTATTTTGAGGAATCAAGAATTGAACATCCGCCAACCGACTCCATGAGCGTTAGTGATGCCAAGAAAAATATGGAGTTAGAGTCAACTAAAACATTGAAGAGGTGGTTGAAAAGGACTCTAGTTCGGGGGACCAAGATGATGTCAAAATCCGAAAAGAATTGCACTTTGGAGGCTTGAGGTCACATTCCAAGCATTTCTCAAAATTAGAATTGTGTGGTGATATGGGAATTGAAATACACGAGTCAATGAGGGAATGCGATGAGGAAAGACAAAGGCCATACATTTTACAGTTTGAAGGTACAAGGAAGCAAAATGACATTCCTCACATGAAAGCCAAGAAGTACAAAATGAAGAAGTTAATGATTGGCTTGATCATCTACTTACCACCCCCCATCGCTCGTGGTCACAAACTTGATTCCAAGTTAGGTGCCCAATTTATATCATCCAAGTGGCAAAAAAAGTGGTAAAGTTGATTCGCGTCGTGCCGCGACGTTAAATGTGGCGCTTGGTGGGAGGCAACCCATTGTTTTCAAAAGTTTTATTTGTTTTTAAAATTTTCTATTTTTAGAATTGTTTATTATGTTATTTTTGACTAATCTTCCAAGTTTTAATATTTTTGGAGTTGATTTGAGCAGGTCAGGGTGACTGGGCAGCCAAAAGTAGTAGCTGATGAAAAATGCAGAAAATTGTTGCACTATGCGATCGCATAAAATTCTATGCGTTCGTGAAAAGAAAAATTTTGCTATCCCTATGCGATCGCAGAAAAACAAATACGGTCGCGTCTTTTTGGTCAATTAGTTCTACGCGAGAGCAGGTTTATCCACGCGATTGCATTTAACAGGTAAGTTCTAAACCTCAAAATGCTGGAAATAACAAAGAACACCCACTTTGCCTCAAAACACAGTAACGACTATAGCTACTCCTCTAACCCCTGAAATCATCTCCAACTCTCCATTCTTCAATTCCATTGCAAACATTTCACCCATCACTCTCAAGGTATGTGGATTTCTCTCCTATATCTTGATATTTTTTATGCGCCTCTTCTTAGTGTGAATGATAAAATGGCAGAAACTCTTGAGATGTTAGGGCTTGAGTAATTTTTTTTTAAATAGAAATCTTGTGTGCTTCATATGTCTTGCTTGCTGGGTGAGATTGGTTTAGTGTGAGGGTTTATTTTTGAGTGATTTTTGGGTGATATGTGTGCTCAAGTGGCTGAAACAAATGAATACAAAATTGGTGCACACGACCTGTTTGATGGAATGCCCAAATGAATTGTTACTGGGCGAGGAAGAAGACCCTCACGATCGCGATGCCCCATTTCGCGATCGCTTAAGTCTAATTCTGCCAAGAACAACAGTTGCACATCGCAATTGCGTATATCCTTCTACGATCGCGTAGCTTTATTACCACTGGAAACCTAATTGTTCTTCGCGATTGCGTGCCCAGTTCCGCGATCGCGATTCATTAAAGCCCAGATAGCTAAATAGTAGCTCTGCCATTTCTGATCCTTAGGCCTTTTGATCTCTTTCTTTCGCCTAAATATCTCCTAATACAATGCTTTAAGTGTCCATACAGGTATTTAACCTATTTACTCCTTTCTTAGGTACTTTGATCTCTAAAATGGATTCGGCATCAAATGAAAATGTTCAAGAACATGTCGAACAAGTTGCCGAAGAGGAGTACTTTGATCGGGACATATTCTCATCATTACGATGTTCCCACAGATACGACAAACAACTGTGTAGAAGTATGATTAAGGAAAGAGGCATTCTCTTGACTGACCTTGAAGGTCGATGGCCCGAGTTCCATGGAATATTAGTATCGAGCGGATGGATTTACTTCGCGGAAGAGCCAAGACCAGCAATCATGAAGTGATAAAAGAATTTTATGCTAATGGTATGGAAACAAACTTCAAGAATGATTCGGTTGTTAGTGTCAGTGGCAAACAACTCCGCTTTGATCCAGAGTTGATAAATGCATATTAGAATCTTCCCAATGCTGACAACCAGGTGTACAGGGATAGAGCTAAAGACTTGGGCTCACGGTGGTTTGTAGACCATTTGCACAGTGGAAAGATGTCGAACTGGATAAGAAATCACTAAAGGATCGAGTCTTCTGAATTCACTACCAATGCCAAAACTTGGATCTCCATTATCTGTGCCCGAGTCATGCCTTCACGTAATGAGACCGAGGTGACACTTGAGATGGCAAGGGTGATTTGCGTAATCATAGAGGGCACACCAGTAAATGTGGGACAACTTATCATTGATGAGATAGCTGAGGTTGTTGTAGAGAGGACTAAGATTTTATTCTTCCCATCCCTGATCACTCATTTATGCCATGAGGCTGGGGTGGGGAAGAGGCCTACAGAGAAGGAAAAGAACCTAGAGAAGCTCATTCATCCATTGTTGGGAAAGGGAGTAGGGAATGCACAGAAGAAAAGAAAGATTGATGTAGCATCTACCTCATTTGGCCAGTGTCCTAACACCATCATTGAGATACCCAATTCTGCCACAGATGCCACAGGGCATTGTACTGCTATTGTGCCACTTGATCAGGGACCTCTCACACTCAGGTATATCTCTTGCCAGGTCCATGGCATGGAGACACAGGTCCGCCAGCTTATAGCTAGTCTCCCTTCTGGACCGTCTGGAGAGAGTGCATCTGCAGGTCCAGCTGGCCAAGGAAAGGGTCCAACTTTGTCAGATCTTTCTAAGGAGAAGCATACCATTAAAACCAACTTGGGTAAGATTGGACGGAGGCAGGGAAATCAAAGAGAACATAAAAAGAACAAAAGCAAGTTATTGACAAAGATGATGAACACCTTGAGGAAGTTTTGTGGATCAGATGACGGTGACGAGGATGACCTGGAGCTCTCAGCTCCTAGTACCTCCACTCGGACTGATGCCATTCAGGGAGCACCTCTTTCATTTTAGCTTGTTTTCTTTAGTTGCATTGGGGACAATGCAACACTTTAGTTTGGGGTGGCTCATATATGACGGATGTATGTATATGATGGATGTATGTGGAGCATGATCATTTTATTGTAGATTTGTTGACATTTGTAGTTTATTAGTAATAGTTTTTAGTTTAATACTAGCATGTTAGCATTAGCATTTTCTTGTTAGTTTTTACTTTTCATATTAGTATTAATGAAACTCCTTGGTTTTTCTTTATACCGCGGTTCTTTTCCAAGGCATTAATTTGTATTGAACCGGATGACGTTTCCCTATGATAGATGGCGCGACAACTTTCTTAAGGGATTAGTCTTGTTTAGTTTTGTTTTTAGGTAAATATGGTTTTTCTAGTTATTTTAATAGATAGTAGTGAATAAATTGGTTATTGGGTGTGATCTTTTGTCCACAAACCAACGTGTGGCTTGTTTGGTACCAACATGATTTAAACTGTAGCATATGAAGTTTTGATCTTTAAAATGAAAAATGATTGAAGTGATAATCCTTGTTGTGACTTTTAGGGTCTATTTTTGGCTCTTTGATTCATTAAATAGCCTTTTAGTCTATATTTGATTTTCTTTGGTTCATTGGTGTTAATTAGATTTTGGATTTATATGTAACTCGAGTTTGCATGTGCCATGTGTGTTATAATTTGTATGAGTTCGTTTGCATTATTTGTAGTCTAGAACTTGCCCGGAATGTGCTTCAAGGTAAAATCCTAGATTAACTTGGTTTAAAAAATGATGTTAGGCCTTCCTTGAACCGTTATTGTGCCTTGAATGTTCTACACGTGCATATATTTCCTAGTCAACCCCTTTTGAGCCTTTAAACTTTCCTCTTTGGCAACCATGTTACAAGCTTTAACCCTTTGTTCTTTATTGACCTATTTTTGGCACCCTACATTCCTATATACTTTGAAAGTGTAAACATAGGCTAAAAGCCTAAATGTGGGAGTGAAGGTTAGAAAAGTTGTGATGTGGAAGTTGCTTAAAATGTTAAAGGTAATTTAAAAAAATAAAAAAATAAAAAAATGATGAGTAAGAAAGAAAAAAAAGGAAGGAAAATAAGGAGTTGTGAATAAAGGGAAGATTAAGTGTGGAATGAAAAGTGAAGAAAGGATGGAAAATGTTTTTGAAGGAAGTGTGCTTTAATTGTTGCAAAGCGTAGTGCTTAGGGAGGTTTTGAGTCACTCTTATCCAAATTGTACCCTACCTCAACCAAAACCTGCATTACAAATCCTTTAGGTCCTACTTTAATAGTGGAGCAATAATTGAATGGCAAGACTATGGAACTACTTTTGTCCATTTGAATATCTTTGTGAGAGCGAGAGTTAATTCTTTCCATTTAATATCCCATATGTGTTTAAATCACAATTTATAAGTTGGGATTCTCTCTTAAGTGTGAGGGCACATGAAAAGTTTGAGTTGTGAACTTAATCAAATCTCCAATTGGGACGAATGAACAAAACAAAATTGTTTGTGATAACGAGGCAAATTTTGAAGCTTTAGTGTCATGACTTGGTTGCCACTTTGATTAATGTGGTGTTTGAGCACTTGAATTGCAATGAAATTTGTGAGAAGTTGGTGATTCATATGCTTTAGATTAATTGTTGGCGCCAACCAAAGTCGCTAGATTGTGTTTAATTTGAACCTTTTTGACTTGAAATGATGCTTGATGTGACATTGAGCTTAATTGATGATTTTATTGAAGGGTGTTCTTAGTTTTTAAATTGCTCGAGGACAAGCAATAGTTTAAGTTTGGGGGTTGATAAGTTGGTATTTCACCAACTTATCTCTTCTTGATACTTGGGCTTTTGGATGATTTTGTTGAGAAACTAAGGCATTTATTGAGGTTTCTTGGCATATTTCAGGTATTAAGTGATTTAGAAGAGATACGTATGACACCAAGTCAAAATGTGCTAAATTGAGGAAAAATGACTGCTGGCAGATAATGCTCTTCGCGATCGCGAATATTGATATGCGATCGCAGAAGGTCAGGAAATAATACATCGCAAACGGAGGGCAAAATCTGCAAACACGAAGAAGAGGCTCGTCAACTGCTCCCAAATGCTCTATGCGAACACGTGTTCTGGTCTGCGATCACAATGCTTTACATCATAACTCTTTGTGATCACAGGCCTCTTTTCGCGATCGGGATTGGCAAATTTGGGGGCAGTTCTGGAATTTTATGTTTTTGACCCCCAAACCATTTAATACACGACCTAGCTCATTTGTAAAACATCTTTGGCTTATTTTTCAGTTCCTAGGATAGAGAGAACAAGTTTGGAAGCTAGGGTTCTTGCACACACACTTGGGTCTTGAAGATTTGAAGATTTTAGTTGAGAATTTCGTACTCATTTATGCTCATTTCTTCATTTACTTGCTTTGTATTGCATATCTAAGTGTGTAGTATTTATTCCAACACTTGAATGTTGTTTATGGAAATATGCATATTTAAAGTGTGGATTAGATATCTTGTTGTGCTTATGTATTGAATGATTTTTATTTATTATGAAGTGAGTTATTGTTTCTTAATTATTCTTGTTCTTCGAATTAATTTTGGGAAAGATAATTTGGGGTTGGGAAAGGATAATTAACAAGAAGTTGAGGCTTTAACCCTCACTTTATAGATTCTACCTAGGGATAGGATTGAACTACTTGTAGCCATATTCGGGTGTGCTTAATCTCTTAATTGTTTTAGGGATAATTCAATTAGGAAGTCTTGTTATTATTCAGAAGAAGTAATATAGAATTATTACCCGAGGCTAATTAACATAAACTCGCTCGTATTTGTAAAAGCGTGAAATACATTGGATCATTACTTGAGTGTAATTCCCGATGTATCTATTCTTGCAGCCATTGATCATTTTACTTGCTTTCTAGGTTAGTTTACATTTTCGCATTTAGTGATAAATATTTTCACAATCACGTTCTTAGTGTTTGGCATTGCATAATAAGTGATAATTCTCTTACACGCCCAATCGTCTACATATTGTTCTGTGTGATATCCGATCACGACTCATAGTTGGGTAAATTATATTACATGCGACCATGTTCATTTACTTTTTATTAGTGGATTTGGACGTCATCAAAGCCGCACGCATGGTGGTGACCGTGTTATAAATTGTAATTGAAATAGTGATTTGGTTGATGTCCCGCACGAGACGGCCTAGCTGATCGGGTCGTGATCGGACGCCATGCCGCACACATGGTGGTGACTGTTTTTGAAATCGTAATCGAAATTATGAATAGTGGTATACTGCTACCAAAGATTTCCCAACATAAAATTTGGAAATTTATTTAAAACTTATCTTATCTCTAATTTGATATTTGGTAATTGTTTGAATCTTTAACTGATATTATAACTTTCCTTATTTGCATTACCGCTCGTTTATTTGAGAGAGTGTTTAGTCATATATACTAGTACTATTCGACAGTACTAATGTCCCTTTTGCTGGGGGGCTGCATCTTTAATAGACGCAGGTGGTTTCACAGCAGGTGGTGCCCAGTTGATTTGGTGAGCCCCACTTCACTCGAGGTCATGTATCGTTTGTTCATTTTTTCACCATGTTTTGAGGCATAGCCGAAGCCTTATTTCCAGCAATATCATTGTACTCTTTTGTATCTAATAGAGGCTCTGTAGACATATCATGGGTGGTAGGCTGGTGTGGGAAAAGTCACAGTAGTAATGTTGTAATTGTATCACACATTCCACATTAACTATGAAAATGTATGTAATTTGGAAACTTGTAAGTGATGTAACTGCTGATAATGAATTGGTGTAGTTGTTTACTTGATCCATCCCATTGATTAATTAATGAATTGGATTTTACTATCATTCATGAGTAAGTTCGGGTAGAAGGTATTGTACAGTCTTTCTCCCCAAGTTCTGGGCGTGACAAACTTTGTATCAAAGCTTAAGGTTTTAAAGTGTCCTATTATGTCTCGGAGACGTGTCTAGTAGAGTCATTCTTATCGGTGTGTTGTCGACCATATCTATAATTAGGAGGCTACTTGGACATTTAGGAATAATACGCTTCTTTGATGTTTTTGATCGTGCGATAAAGCTGATTGTACCATTGTTCCTCCTTTAACTCGTGCATTGCTCTAACTTTAAGTAAATGGCGCCTAAGAAGAAGGCAAGAACTGGCCAAGGATCCAATGTTATGCCAAGGATGGCGGTTTATTCTATCATTAATGATGTAAGTGAACACCCGAGGGGTGAGGATATTCTCCCAGTTACTACACTGCCTGCTTTTACTATTCCTGCCCAGGCTGCACTAGTTCCTACACTAGATGAGGGTACAATGAATCTTCCAACCGATATTCCGGATCCACCTCCAGCCCCAGCTTTCGGTCATGGTGTTTCTAATGAGGATCTCAGGGGAGCCATAGATATGTTGGCTCATATAGTGACTTCCCAAGTCCAGAGGTCGAATGATGCCCCCACTTCTTCTAGTCAGCAAGGGGACTCTAATGGTTCTAGGGTTAACGAGTTTCTTTAGTTAAATACTCCAGTGTTCATAGGTACTGATCTCGAGGAGGACCCCCAAGACTGCATCGATGAAATGCATAAGACCCTTTGAGTTATACGAGCTACTAAGACAAAGGGAGTGGAGTTGGCCTCCTAACACCTGAAGGGAGGACTCCCGCGAGGAGGGAAGCCCTCCAGCGATGTGGAGTGAGTTTGCGGATGCTTTCATAGATAATATCTTGCTTGCTGAGACTAAGGCAGCCCATGCCGTAGAATTTGAGAACTTAAAACAGGGTAGCAAGAGTGTGTGGGAGTACTATATGGAGTTCGCATGCCTTCCCAAGTATGATATTCACATGTTTCCCACTATGGAGGCTATAGTGCACCAGTTTGTGCAGGGCCTTAGCCCCTTGGTTATCAATGAGGCCGCTACAACTTCTTTGAATTATGACATGAACTATGGGAAGATGGTAACATTTGCTCAAGCTACAGAGAACCGTAAGTTGAAGAAAAGAATGGGGCGAGAGGGTAGTAGTAAGGCCCGGTCCACGGGCAAGTTTGGGAATTCATTTGGTGGCAGTAGGGAAGAATTTAGGGGAGGGTCATCGAGGCCATCTCAGTCTTCATCTAGTGCACCGCCATCAGGGCCTAGTCAGCAGTAGTGGAGTCATTTCAGACCCAGTCAGGGTAGTAGTGGACCCCAGCAGTAGGGCTGGTCTGGAGGGAGGTTCCAGCAGCAGCGAAGGCCCCCGTGTCCTAGGAGTGGGAAGATGAACCTAGGAATCTGTTACATGGACATACCCATATGCTACGGGTGTGGATTGAGGGGTCACATTCAGAGCGACTACCGTTCGCCCTCAGCCAGTTCTACAGCTACGACGTCCGCATCACCTCCTCCAGCCCGAGGCACTCCAGCACCTGCAGGGCGTGGTGCAGTTAGGGGTGGAGTGCAGATATAGGGAGGACCCAACTGTTTCTATACCATGAGTGGTCGCCAAAAAGCAGAGGCTTCTCAGACGTTGTCATAGGTATATTGACTGTCCAGTCTTATGATATGTATGCTCTTATTGATCCCGGCTCCACTTTGTCCTTTGTTACTCATTATGTTGTTATGGAATTTGGGATAGATCTGAAACAGCTTCATGAGCCGTTCTCTGTATCTACTATGGTTGGCGAGCCTATTGTGACCGCACAGGTTTATAGGGGTTGTGTTGTCACGGTGCGTGGTTGGGACACCATGGCCTATCTTATTCAGTTGGGGATGGTTATTTTTGATGTAATAATGGGAATGGATTGGCTTTATTCATGTTTTACCAAGGTCGATTGCCGAACTAGAACTGTAAGGTTTAACTTTCCAAATAAGCCAGTTGTTGAATAGAAGGGGATAATGTGGTGCCGAATGGTAGGTTTATTTCTTACC
>AWOL01S0007992.1:9144-33767 GCA_000715115.1 Nicotiana otophora | reverse complement strand
GAATTATAAAAATATAGAATGCTATTTTGGCATATCTAATATAATAAATGCAACTATTTATAGAATATAGGCTATTATTTACAAAAATCTTGTAAATAGCTAAAAATACAAATGTAATTATATAAATGAAGTAGGAATATTATGAAACACATACGAGGAAGAAAAAAATAAATTTTGATGATTACGTCATCAAAACAATAATTTAAAGGGGTAATTAATACATATTTAAATAATTTAAATGCAAGAAAATTAATTTTGAAGCTTAAACATTTATGGAAAATTATAGAAAATTCTCATATGACTCTTTTAAATGAGTATTGATGCTAAAATGATATTGTAAAAGCATATATGATATTTATAAAAATGTGAGGGCAAAATTGTGTATCAATGGCTGCCCATATTTACCCGAGAATGATGAAAGGGTTGTTGGGTAAAGAAAACAATGACCAATTTTGTCCGAAGTGAGTGAGGAATGATGTGTTTTGAAAACGAAAAAATGGGGCTGAACCCTGGTTATTGAGTTTCCTAATATCCCTACTGTTACGGGAAATAGGCCGTGTTTAGTTCTGGATAAAATGACGAACAAAACCGTTGGAGTTGTTCTAAGAGTGGTCGTGTGTTTCAAAAAAGGATCTTTTGGATGTGGTAGTATCGTGAGTAACGGATGATTTCAGGTGGGTCTATGAATGCAAATTGAATGTTACGGATGTGCAAGATAAATATTTCAACGGTTATAGAACAAAGGTTAATCAATTACTTATTATCAGTTACGTTTGAGGTGATCAAAGGATGTGAATAGAAACTAGAGTGTGAATCACTCCTTTTTTGTAGAATGGTTACCTCCCCAGTTATTTACAAAAATTAAAACACACTGCACGCAAATATATATGGGTCATTGCAAAAATTTAAACATGATGAAAATTCCCTTCGGACCATGCGAGTTATCTTTGGATGATGAGGATGATGCCTTTAGACTGTGACGTCCTGGGCCATGAAGCATATGATAGGTGATTCGCCATGAAATGGTGTCCTCGGGCCATGAGTATGGTGCCTCTAGACTATGACGCTTTTGAATAATGATATGCAGTTTCGAGAGATCCTCTGCCCATGGCATGATGTCTTATGGCTATGAGGATGATGCCCTTAGACTATGGTACCTTCAGACAACATGTCGATCGTTTAATAAGGGAAACAGGTAATGCTTAGCAATATATTCGAGAACAAGGCGAGACAAGGCTTAGTCTTGTATGAAATAAGGGCAATGCTTAGCCCAATGCAAAGAATGGAGAAAATACTTAGTCTCACGCAAGGAAAGGAAATGCTTAGCATTGTGCAATAATAGAGGCAATGCTCAGCCTCGTGCTATGGTGAGGGCAGTGTTTAACCCTATGCAAGGACAAGAGACAATGCTTAGTCTCATGCAGGAAAGGCAATTCTTAGCCTTAAGCAATAATGGAGGCAGTGCTTAGCCTCATGCGGGGAATGGAGACTGTGATTAGTCTCATGCAAGAAAGGTGATGCTTAGCCTTACGCAATAATGGACGCAGCGCTTAGCCTCATGCAAGGCATGGAGACAGTGCTTACTCTCATGCAATGAAAGGTAGCGCTTAGCCTTATTTAGAATGGAGGACAGTGTTTAGTCTCATGCAATCATGGAGGTAGTGCCTAGCCTCATGCAAGGAATGGAGACAGTGCTTAGTCTAATGCAAGGAAATGCAATGTTTAGCCTTATACAATAATGGAGGCAATACTTAGCCTCATGCAAGGAAGAGTGACAGTGCTTTGTCTCATGCAAGGAAAAACAATGTTTAGCCTTATGCGGTGATGAGGGAAGTGCTTAGCCCTATGCAAGAATGAGAAATGATTAAATGCGATGGGCAAAGTATATCTTAGCTTGATGAGTTTGCGTTTGAAAACTTTTATCGGTGTGAAGATAGTGATCTTGTTATGTGTATATATTTGCGGACGTTCCTGTTATATCCATTATGCCTATATCCAAAGAAACATTTTGAGTTCGGAGGGGCGAAGGTTGGTTAGTGCTATTGATTCATTGCTTGCCTTTGCTCTTGTCTTGAGGTCCTGTTTGAGTCACCCCGAGTAATGTCTGGCTACAATATAAAAAAATTGCAATTTCGAAAAACATGCATTTGTGATAAATTGTTTATAGAAAAATGTGGTTGTTTGAAATATGTGATAATGCATGAGAGAGAATAAATTTGTCGAATTGATGACTGTGACATGCTTTTGAGACATTGCAACCTCCTTAACTCGGAATTTTGAGGATCATTCTCAAAGTTCTGCCTTACTTTGAATGCATACTTCTGGCGATACCTTCCTTGGCAATTCTAAATACGACGATATCGTGCAAACGCGAGATCTTGCCCCCGTTTCTGACCATAGGGGGAATGAAGAATTTATTGTGATGTGACCGAACCCAAAGGGCTGCCTACGTATCCCCTCTTAAACAGGAATCGGGTCAATAAAGGCAGTCTTTTTGGCATCCTCTTCATCCATCCAAATCTGATGGTATCCTATGACATGCATAACTTTCTAGAAGAAAAACACTACTAGGCAGACAAAACTTTCCAGAAATCCAAACATCATTGGATGATCATTAATCATGTTTAGTTGCAAGCCAGTAAAATCATATATCATTTAGCAAAAGTCAAAATTAGCGTAGGTTTGAGATAGCATGATATAAAACACCCAGAGAAATGGACACAATCAGAAAGTAATAAAATTACGAGAGTATAGGGTAATAACCAGTTGCAAATAAACTAAACAAAGAATGAAGAACTCAAAAATCTCAAAAATAGATGTGATTATTGAAGACCGGTAAAACCCCAACTCCCTAGTGATTCAGAGTTCACAAGAGCCTCGAAATGGACCCCAAGTAGTGCTTGCAGTGGAGGAAGGTGAACAAAATCCGATGGCCTTGGCTTTCAGCTGGTCAAGAACTCAATTCAAGAATGGTGTAGAATAAGTGAGAGTGAGAGAATAGTTCCTAAGGTGATTAAGGTATGTCTTAGGGAAATTGGGGAGGGGTTATGTAGTGGTAGAAATCGAACAAGTAAACATGGAAAACAATTTATCAATCACAAACAAGGAAAGAATATCACATGCAATCAGTAATAGAGCTGGTGAAGAAGAAAAATTTAGATTTCAAACCCTAGTTCGACGGAAATCAAAGATTGGCTGAGGATCTTGGTAAATCGGACCCATATAACCTGGTAGTGAGTGTATATATAAGAAATATTGTCTAAGTCTCAAAGGTTTGGAGATGATTGTACTTGATTTGGGACCGTATACTTGTCAATGAAAGGCAAGTATTATGTGATACCAAAACCGTATAAATAAGGAGAGATCGAGCATATATGGAAGGAAAATCATGAGGAGATTCCATATTAAAATTTGANGGGGGGGGGGGGGGGGGAATATATGAGGCGGCTATTAGGGTTTGAGTGGATAAGGGAGTAAAGAAGCTTCAAAGGAGGTTGTCCCTAAAGAATGGGGCTAGGGTTTTGGGGCGGATTTAATTAAAAGGGTGGGGTTATCATGGACTGTTGATCTTGAGAAATCAACAGTCTGGATTAAAGATGAGGCAGGGCAGGTCGTTTGAAGTGGGTCACGATCGGGTTAGGCACAGGGGTCGTTTGGATTGGGCTTTGGGGGTTATTGGGCTATGGTGTGGGTGTTTGGGCCGTTAATTCGGTCAGAAAATGGCCTGATTTGGGCCACATTTTAAAATACATAGAATTAATTAAATCAAAATTATTAAAACGTCTAAAAACAATAAAAATATTATTTATGAAATAAAACTCTTAAAAGTAATAATTCAGAATAATAGAAATATAGAATGTTGTTTTGGCATAACTAATATAATAAATGCAACTATTTAAAGAACGTAGGATATTATTTGCAAAAAATGTGTAAATTGCTGAAAATACAAATGTAATTATATAAATGAAGTAAAACTATTATAAAACACATATGTGAATGAAAATAATAAATTTGGATGATTAAGTCATCACAAAAATAATTTAAAGAGGTAATTAATACATATTTAAATGTTTTAACTGCATGAAAATCAATTTTAAAGCTTAAATATTTATGGACAATTATAGAAAATTCTTATATGACTCTTGTAAATTGAGTAATGATGTAAAAAAGGATATTTTAAAAGCATATATGACATTTATAAAAACATGAGGGCAAAATTGGGTATCAACAACTGCCCCTCTTTGCCCGGAAATGATTAAAGAGTTGTCCGGTAAAGAATATGATGACCAATTTTGTCCGAGGTGAATAAGGAATGATGTGTTTTAAAAACAAATGGGGCTGAACCCTGGTTCTTAAGTTGTGTACATATCCATGGTGTTACGGGAATCATGACGTGTGTAGTTCTGGATCCAACGACGAATGAAACCGATTTAGTTATTATAAGAGGGGTCGTGTGTCTCGAAAGATGATATTTTGGATGTGATAGTATCATGAGTAACGGATGATTTCAGGTGGATCTATGAATGCAAAATGAATGCTATGGATGTACAAGGCAAATATTAAATGGTTATAGAACAAAAGGTTAATCAATTGCTGATTATCGGTTACGTTTGAGGTAATCGAATGATGTGAATGGAAACTGGTGCGAGAATTGCTCCTGTTTGTAGAACAGTTACCTCTCAAGTTATATGCAAAAGTTAAAACACAATGCACGTGAACATATGTGGGTTATTGCTAAAATTTAAACATGATGCAAATTCCCTTCGGACGATGAGAGTTGTCTTTGGACGATGAAGATGATGTCCTTAGACTATGACGTCCTGGGCCATGAAGCATATGATAACGGATTCACAAGCCATGAAATGGTGTCCTCGGGCCATGAGGATGGTGCCTCTGGAATTTGAAGCCTTTGAATAATGATATAAAGTTTTGAGAGATCATCTGGCCATGGCATGATGTCTTCGGGCTATGAGGATGATGCCCTTAGACTATTGTGCCTTAGGACAATGTGGCGATATTTTAGCCAATGAAATGCAAAGATGCGGTGATATCGATCGTTTGATAGAGGAAACAGGTAATTCTTAGTCATATGCGAGAACAAGACGAGACAAGGCTTAGTCTTGTACGAAATGAGAGTAGTGCTTAGTCCGATGCAAAAAGTGGAGACAATGCTTTATCTCATGAAAGGAAAGGCAATGCTTAGCCGTGTGCAATAATGGAGGCAATGTTTAGCCTCGTGCTATGGTGAGGGCAGTGTTTAACCCTATACAAGGAGCAGAGACAATGCTTTGTCTCATGCAGGAAAGGCAATGCTTAGCCTTATGCAATAATGGAGGAAATACTTAGCCTCATACGGAGAATGTACACGGTGCTTAGTGTCATGCAAGAAAGGTGGTGCTTAGCCTTATGCAACAATGGAGGCAGCGCTTAGCCTCATGCAAGGCATGGAGACAGTGCTTAGTCTCATGCAAGGAAAGGCAGTGCTTAGACTTATGTTGTATGGAGGACAGTGTTTAGTCTCATGCAATAATGGAGACATTGCTTAATCTCATGCAAAGAAATTCAATGTTTAGCCTTATGCAATAATGGAGGCATTGCTTAGCCTCATGCAAGGAAAGGAGACAATGCTTAGTCTCATGCAAGAAAAGACAATGTTTAACCTTATGCGGTGATGAGGGCAGTGCTTAGACCTATGCAAGAATGAGAAATGATTAAATGAGAGAGGGAAAGTATTTCTTAGATTGATGCATTTGCGTTTGGAGACTTTTGACGGTGTGAAGATAGTGATCTTTTTGTGTGTATATATTTGCGGACGTTCCTGTTATATACATTGTGCCTATATCCAAAGGAAAATTATGGGTTCGTATGAGGGAAGGGTGGTTCGTGCTCTTGATTCCTTGCTTTCCCTTTGCGTGTGTCTTGCGGTCCTGTTTAAGTTACCCCGGGTAACATTTGGCTACTATATAAAAAAACTGAAATTTCGAAAAACATGCATTTGTTATAAATTGTTTATATAAAAATGTAGTTTTTTGAAATATGTGATAATGCATGAGAGCGAGTAATTTTGTCGAATTGATGACTGTGACGTGCTTTTGAGACCATGCAACCTCCTTAACTCAGATACATTTCTTGGCAATTCTAAATACGACAAGATCGGAAAAACTAAAGATCTTGCCCTCGTTTCTGACCATAGAGGGAAGAATTTATTATGATGTGACCAAACCTACAGGGCTGCCTACGTATCCCCTATTACATGGGAATCCGATCAAGCGTAGTTCAGGTTACATCAAATAGAAAGTGCAAACATAGTCTTAAACATAGTATATCTTGACTATGTCCGAATTGATAGGTTTTGGCTAAATCTCTCCATCCATCTCTGCGATTATAAGTGCTCCTCCTGTTAGTACTCGGTGGACCATGTAAGGGCCTTGCCAATTGGGTGAGAATCTCGCTTTTGCTTCATCCTGATGTGGGAAGATTCATTTCAACACTAATTGCCCTGGTGTGAATTGCCTCGCCCTAACCTTTTTATTAAAAGCTCTTGCCATTCTATTCTGGTAAAGTTGACTGTGACACACTGCGTTCATTATTTTACCATCAATGAGAGCTAGTTGTTCATACCGGTTTCGTACCTATTCCGCTTCGCTGGGCTTGGCTTCTTGTATGATTCTTAAGGAAGGAATCTCCACTTAGGCAGGGATAACGGCTTCGGTACCATAAACCAGTAAGTAGGGAGTTGCCCCAGTTGATGTGCAAACAGTAATGCGATAGCCGAGAAAAGCAAATGGTAGCATTTCTTGCCATTACTTGTAGTTGTCCACCATTTTCCTTAATATCTTCTTGATGCTCTTGTTAGCGGCCTCTACAACTCCATTCATTTGCGGCATTAATGTTGTAGAGTTCCGATGCTTGATCTTGAATTTTTCACACATAGCTTTCATCAAGTCACTGTTGAGATTGGCGGCATTGTCAGTGATGATTTACTCAGGTACTCCAAATCGATATATAATGCAATCCTGGACAAAATGCGCTACAACCTTCTTAGTCACACCCTTATAGGACGCGACTTCAACACATTTTGTGAAGTAGTCTATGGACACCAAAATGAACCAATGTCCATTAGAAGCAGCGGGTTCAATTAGTCCAATGACATCAATGCCCCAAGCGGAGAAAGGCCAAGGCGAACTCGTTGCATTGAGTTCGTTGGGCGGTACTCGTATCATATCAGCATGTATCTGCCATTGGTGAAACTTTTGAACATATTAGATGCACTCTGTTTCCATAGTCATCCAGAAATGCTCTACTCTTGATAGCGTCTTTGCCAAAACGTAACCGTTCATGTATGGTCCGCAAGTTTCGACATGTATTTTTTCAAGCAATCTAGATGCCTCTTTGGTATCGACACATCAGACTAATCCCAAATGAGGAGTCCTTCTATACATAATTTATCTGCTTTAAAAGAAATGATTGGCCAATCATCGGAGCGTGCGCTTCTGAGTGTGTGTAGCATTCTTTGGATATTCTCCCTTTTCCATGTACGGATTTCCATCAAACTCTTCTTAAACATGAGTACAATAAGTTGGCTGCTTATGAATTCATATTGGGATAGAATCAATGAAATTCTTCTCTGGATGTTGTATCATGGAAGACAAGGTGGCTAATGTGTCTGCAAATGCATTCTAAATCATTGGAACATGCTTGAATTTCTATCTTCATGATTCTCTTGATCAGCTCTTGTACACAATGCAAGTATGGCAATATTTTGGTATTATTAGTAGCCCATTATCGTAGAACCTAGTGCACCAATAGAGCTAAATCTCCAATTACCAGCAACTCCTGAATGTTTATGTTGACGGCCAACCTGAGTCACGAGATGCAAGCCTCTCATTCTGCCATATTGTTGGTGCACAGGAACCTGAGTTTTGCGGATATCGGGTAATGTTGACCAGTTTTTCTGATACTAAGTTAGCTACGATGCCCACTCCCTTGAATTTTGCTACTTTTTCGAAGAACATCCTCCAACCATCGTATGATTCGGTAATATCTTCTCCTACAAATGATACCTCTTCGTCGAGAAAATACGTCTTTAGTGGTTCGTATTCTCCATCTACGGGATTGTTTGCCAAGTGATCAGCCAATGCTTGCCCTTTGACTGCCTTCTGAGTTACATAGATGATGTCGAACCCACTCAACAATATCTGCCACTTCGCTATCTTAACCGTAGTCATGGGTTTCTTAAAGATGCATTTTAGCAGATCCATCCTTGATATGAGATATTCAGTGTACGCACAAAAATAATGTCTCAACTTCTGGGCTGTCCACGTCAAAGCGCAGTAAGTGCCTTCCAACAAAGAGTACCGGGCTTTGTAAGGCTTGAACTTCTTGATCAAATAATATATCGCTTGCTTCTTCCTTCCAATGTCATCATGTTGTCCTAAAACGCAACCAGAGGCCCCATCCAGCACAGGCAGATAAAGCAACAAAGGTCTTCCTTGTTCTGGTGGGACCAACATGGGTGGTTTAGATAAATACTCCTTCATTTTGTCAAAGGCTTTGGGGAATTCTTCAAGTCAGCTTGTTGTAGCACCTTTCCTCGGCATTTTTAAGATTGGCTCACATATCACCATTGATTGTGCTATAAAATAGCTGATATAATTGAGGCGCCCTAGAAAACTCATCACATATTTCTTATTATTTGGTGGTGGCAAGTCGTGGATAGCTTTGATTTTTGACGGGTGTAGCTCAATACCTTGGCGACTGACTATAAAACCTAACAATTTTCCAGTGGGGACTCCAAAGGCACATTTTGTAGGGTTCAACTTCAGGTTGTATTTTACAAGCAGATCGAAAAATTTCTCCAGGTCTACTATGTGATACGAACTCTTTCTAGATTTAGTGATAACATCATCCACGTATACCTCTATTTCTTTGTGTATCATGTTGTGGAAGATAGTCGTCATGGCCCTCATGTAGGTGGCCCCAGCATTTTTCAAAACAAACGACATCATTTTGTAATAATATATTCCCAATGGTGTGATAAAGGCGGTCTTCTTGGCATCCTCTTCATCCATCCAAATCTGATGGTATCATGCGAAGCAATCCACAAAAGATTAAAGTACATGCTTGGCACAATTTTCAATCAGTATGTGTATGTTAGGGAGCGGGAAATCATCGATAGGACTTTCTATGTTCAGATCTCAGTAATCGACACATACTCTAACTTTCCCATCTTTATTTGGAACCGATACGATGTTGGCTAACCAGGACGGGTATTCGACCACTCGGAGAACCTTGGCTTTGATTTGCTTGGTGACCTCCTCTTTTATCTTCAAGCTCATATCTGGCTTGAACTTTCTGAGCTTCTAAGAAGAATGTATAAAGATAACAATAAATACCAAAATCAGTAATGCATTAATAAAACATTAAAATTTCAACAAGTACGACTAGATGGGTCGAGTAATTATTTCAAAACAAAATACGGAAAATGTCCTAAATGCTTAAAACAACTTGAAAATAAGTCATGCTAATTTGCCAGGCAACCCAGGAATGCGGCGAGCCAGGGATGGTGCAGCGGTCCAGTTCTTCAAAACAACTCCCTTTTCCATTGTTTGAGTGGTAAGGTCTTCCTCCTTCTCCACCTCTTCAACAATTACACTGCAGCCCATGTCTTCTTCACCCAAAAATAACTTCCTCATGGTAGCCAAAATCTCATATTCCTTAGTTCCCCACATTGTGCCAGCCTGATGGAATGTATGGTGCAGAGGTAGTATGGGTTGTTCCAGTGGATAATACGGGGCGCGTCATGGCGGTGTCCAATCCTGATGTTCTTGCACAGTATATTCATACCTGAGTCCAAAGTTCGTGCCATGATAATGTGGTTGTATGGGTTTGGTGATCCCCTGATGCTTCTTAACAAGACCCTCGTGTTACGTCTCGCGTTTTCGTACGTTAATGTTCCGTCGTAAGTTAATCGACGTAAGTTCGGAAATGGAGTTATTTTGGGATTATAAGCATTATGCTATTTCCAATACGTGATGAGTAAAATTCATGATGGAGGGAAGGTAAGCAAATAAAAGAAAATGAGTTTCGTCGATGTTTGGCAATTTGGGATAAAATACGGTCCAAGCTATAATACCTTATATTTATAGACTAGTACCATACAAGGTACCATATGACCACGATAGTATGATGTATAAGGTGTATTAAAAATGAGTAGTATTTTAAGTAAGTTGAGATAATTCTTAATTATGCGTGTAATTGGTTAATTATTGGGTAATGGGATATAACCTAATTAATTAGGGATATATATGATAATGACTAAATGTGGCAGTCCCTCCATTTAAAATAAGTGACTAATGATCTTAGTGGAAAGGTGGAATCATAAGTGAGTACGTGTAAGTCATTTAGTATTTGGCTTCATCGGACTTAAAGAAAGAAAGTACGAGATCTTATAACTTTTTTCCTAATTCAACCATTTCAAACAGAACACTCAATCTAGCAAGTTTTCTGTAAGAAGTCTTATAACATCTTCTTAATTTAAGCATTTCAAATAGACGCTACACTTAGCAAGTTTTCAACAAATTTCATTCTCAAAAACACTTCAAATCAGATTCTAAACCTTACACTAGCAACGTGATTCTTCAAATTCATACACAAAAATCCAACGAGATTTATTGAAATCATAGCAACGTAAAATTTTGCGGTTCTAAAGGAGTACGGTGCAACTTTTTCCAAGAACATCATACGGACATTTTCCTAATCCAGGTATATTAAGGCTAAGCCCTTTCTTCATTTTTGCATGATCTCGTAATTATACGAGTTTGATAATGAGGCATAAAGAAATATTCATATCCCAGAATTTACGTATATTTTCCTAGTCTTGTTAGTTATAGTATTCTCCTTACCGGGACTTCATATCCAATTGAGTATTTCCTTTTTTCCAGTCATGAGAGCAGAGAATCTATATATACAGTATTACAGTATTTTCATTACCATCGAGCTATAATCGATAGGCAGGCCCTTATTGGGCAACCTCTGATCAGATGGTAAGACATATACCGAGCCTACTGTGACCGAGCGCCTATGAGCGAGCCCAGTTGTCCGAGATACAGAGCCCAGTATGGTCGAGGGCCTATGAGCGAGCCTACTATGGCAGAGCAGTTATATATATATTCCGAGCCTTATAAGACCGGACAGCTATTTTACTTACTATAATAGAGTCAGTATCAGCAGGTGAGCATGTCTTTAGATTATCTTTGACCCCAGTTGCTTTCAGTTACTATATTATCAGTTCAATTTCAGCTTTCGGTATATTGCCTTACATACTCGGTACATTATTTCGTACTGACGTCCCTTCCTGGGGGCGCTGCATTTTATGCGTGCAGGTCCAGACAGACAGACAGGTAGACCTCCTCAGTAGGTGTTGCCTGAGTTCAGCTTTATCGGTAAGCTCCCCGTCCTTCAGAGTTGCTGGGTCTAGACATTTTGTGTACATCTTGTGTATGTATGTAGATAGGTTATGGGTAGGTCGGGCCCTATTCCAACCACAGTGCATCCATCAGTAGAGTCTTGTAGACATATCCGGTCAGTTAGTGCAGTATGTTAGGCTTGTAGGCCCTGTACATATATTTTGTTGGCTTGTCAGTTATATTAGTTATGACGGCCTTGCCGTCCCAGCTTTATGTTGACATTTAGTCAGCGTTAGTCTCTATTTAGTTTTATATTTTGCTTTGCAAATTGTCTTGCAATGTGGCCCCTGATAAAGTATGATATTATATGTCCAGAATTCCTGAGTCGCAAATTGGTACGCAAGGATAGATGAGGCATCGGGTGCCGGTCTTGCCCCCAGGCTCGGGGCGTGACAAAAGTGGTATCAGAGCAGTTGTGTCCTAGGGAGTCTACAGGTCGTGTCTAGCAGGGTCTTATTTATAGATGTGTGGTGCACTGCATTATATAAGCAGGGGACTATAGGGCATTTTTGAATTGGTTACCCTTCTTTCAAATCTAAATCATGCTGTAGAACTGAGTTATGGGAAATTTGAATTAAACTTACGTGTTGGCATTTTCATGCACAGATAAAGGTAACTAGGAATACTACGGCTAGCCAGAGAAGAGAAACAACAGTAGATGTGGGGACTAGCAGGGTACCCCGAGTAGATGGGGCGCAATCGGAGGCCAAGGGAGAGACCCCTACCCAGCCATTACTGGCTCCTTCGCCACCAGAGGAGATTCCTAGGTAGACCGCACATCCAGTTCCCCCTCCGCTTATAGCAGATCAGGAGTTGAGGAGTGTGGTTCATTTGTTGGAACAATTGGCAGCTACCCAGCAACAGGCTAGGGCATCCGCTAGTGCAGGACCTTCTGAGGGATTTGGGAGTTCAAGGGTCAAAGAGTTTATTGCTTTGAGTCCCCCAGAGTTCACAGGGACAGATCAGAGGGAGGACCCAGAGGATTTCATAGATCAGCTTCATAGGAGCTTTCGGGTTATGCATGCCACGGAGAAAGAGGTAGTTGAGCTAGCAGCTTTTCGACTCCGAGATATAGCCATCCTTTGGTACGAGGCCCGAGTCGATCAGTTTCTGGAACTAAAGTAGGGCAATACGAGTGTTCAAGAGTATAGTCTCTGTTTTGACTCATTGGTCAGATATGCACCATCCATAGTTGCTACTATGCAGGACATGATCCACAGGTTTATAGCAGGGTTGGCCCTAGAGTTGACCGAGGCATGTGCCACCACTGCATTAGAGGATAGTATGGATATCTCCCAGATTCAAGCATTTGCCCAAAATATAGAAAGGGGTGCGTGTCGGCAGCAGGGTACGGAGAGGACTGACTCAGGGCAGCATAAGAGGATGAGATTTGCCAGATCTCAGGAGCAGTCTCAGTGTAGTTACAGGTCCCAGTAGTTTGAATGGCCACCTAGACCTCCGCCACCTCAGCTATAGGGTTACAGGTATAACCGCTATACTCAGTCAGGACCTGGTAAAAGCTCTTAGGCGTCAGGTTTGCAGCGACAGCGAGGTTCGGGTAAGAAATGGCCATTTTTGCTGCAGTGTGCCATCTGTGGTAGAGGACATGTGGGCCAATGTCGAGCCGGTTCTGATGCTTGTTATATATTTGGACGTCCGGGGCATATGATGCGAGATTTCCCAAATAGAGATTCTGGGGTTATGGCACAATCAGTGAATTCAGCAAAACGATCATCTATGTCTGTGCATCCTTCAGGGGTTATGAGAACCGCCTAAATTTTACTTTTTTATTTTCTTCCTCCTAGTTTTTCTCAATTTTCTTTCCCTATTTTAGCAGTCAGTCAATATGCAAACTAGATCAAACAAATGCGCAAGTAGCCTGTAAGATGTATCAGGATGGTCTTGTGATTTTGGGTGCGCCTGTCCTAGACAGACCCAACCCTATATTGAGTCTCCAAAGTCAAATGCACGTGATACAAACAAACGTACCTACTAGGGATCTGCCATGAGGCTATGTTATTCTCGATTTAAATCCTGAGGAGTGTTTTAGACCTGGCTTACCCAAGCGAAAAACTCGAGTCGAGGTGGGAGCATGAAAGTCTACCCTGCCTAGTTACTGACCCAGCCTCGTTCTAATTGGTATGACTTCTAACAGAAAAGTGCGCCACGCGCACATGTGCACCACAAATTCAGAAGACTCAGAAGGGAGGCGTAAGAAGACAATTTAATATAGTTCAAATAATATCAAAGCGGTAATTAGCACAATATGCCCAAAAACACAGTAATAACATCAAATAAATAAAGCCAAGTATATATCATATTACAAGCTCGAATTCTGAACCCTGAACCACAGATTCTGGGTTCTGTCCCCAGTAGAGTCGCCAGAGCTGTCACACCTCCTTTTTCCAGGGGGAATGGTGCCAAAGGAGTTTTTCCAATTTAAGTGACATTAATCGAAATGTGATTATTTGTTAGATTCAGAGCCGCCACTTGAGATAATTCCTGGTGTCCCAAGTCACCGCTTTATTTTAAATCACAAATCGAGGAAATTTGATTCTGTTTTACGGTCCGCGAACACAAAAGACCGGGTAAGAAATTCTGTTAACCCGAGAGAAAGTGTGAGGCACTCTCGGATTCCATGGTTTTAGCACGGTCGTTTTAATCATACCTGGCTTAATTAAATTATTTAATTACTCATTTTAGAACCTATGTACATTTACCTTTTTATCGATTTTAATTGCTTGATTATTCATAATTATGAAACTATCGTGAAACGAATAACACGTACGTGTATTCGTTTTGTTTGTTGTGTCAATAATCATGTCACGCGTACGTATACACAATAAATAACACTTTATTATTTTTAAGATTGTTTCGCCAAAAGTTGCGCGAACGCATACCTTGGTATTAGTTTTGGGAATCGTAATTATGTCACGCGAACGTATACATAATCACGATGATTCAATTGATTAACACGTGCCTAAAGCATACTAGCATATTCAAAGTATTTCATTTATTTTTCTTTTTAGATCTGAGATATTTATTTCTATATTTTATTTTTATTTTTATTTTATTTTTACTTATTGGAACGAATCTTGAATTAGTTCATGGCTCATTTCGCTCCCTCACAATTATTTGCGCTTCTACCTGTTAAACTGATGGAATAAGCCCGAAGTAACATTTAGGCTCACTTTTCTAGCAAACTCTAAACTCAGATTTATTTCCTTATTGTTTNGCTTCTACCTGTTTAACTGATGGAATAAGCCCGAAGTAACATTTAGGCTCACTTTTTTAGCTAACTCTAAACTCAGATTTATTCCCCTTATTGTTCCACTTACTAATGAGCTATATTGATTCCAACACAGGGCAAATTAACATGAAATAAAATGACATGCTCAAAGATTAATAACACAATAAAGTTATATAAATGAACTAAAGATCCCAATGTTATCACTTCTTATCTAATTAAATATGAACCCTTTGGCAATGCAGACATTATATCCAACAAAGAATAAATTCAAATGATGAAAACACAATCCAACAAAATCTCAAGCACATATTAATAACTATATTATCTAAAAAAAATGAATGACTAAATATAACATGTATTTTGATGTTTTAAAATGTAAACATAATTATGAAAAAATATTTAACCATGTGGTAAAACCAAACTAATGAAAATGTTTTACTTAACTAAAAAATATCTTAACACAATTATAAAAACCAAAGAATTATCAGAATATTTTGGATTTGTGCTTTTGGGTAATGCTACATGAAATTTGAGTTATTTAATTAAACACCATATTAAAATATAAATAAATGAACTAGAATGATGCTTGTGTTAAAATTCAATTGTACGAACATGTAACTTTATACTAACTTTATTCTTTTTTGAACTAGTGGGATCCTAACCACATCCAAGTAATCTGCCTACCATAAATAATATGAGCCAATTCTAAAACTACTCAAAGTAAGTAAAACTAAATTACACCAAACTTATCACTAACTTAGTTACCAGGATGCTAGTTCGAGGGAGAAGGGAAAAAAGTTTTAATCCTAAATAAAGAATAAGGACATAACAGATTTGCAAAGAATTACCAAAATAAAGACAATAACTAGAACTAGCATGAATGGACTCACAAATTAACTAGGACTTAACCCAAGAAGTATTGTCTTGACCCACTTTAAACATTTGTTTATCAAATTTAAAATTTTCATGCAAATTATGGCAAGATAATAGATTCGAATTAAAATTTAAAAGTTAGGAACATATAAAAATATAAATTGCAAAGCATACATACATTAACAATAAGAAGAGAAGAAGAAACAGACATCACTTAAAATATAAAGGAAAGTAAAGGAACAATTAAACTTCATGAACTAACATTATATATTCAATAACACGTTACATGAAACTAGCAGAAGAACTTAATTGTTACCTTTTATGAAACTTTCAAGGAACAATTATTTTTTTTTTGTAATTTTTATTTTTCTTAGATAAAACCTATTAAGTGTAAGATAAAAGTTTAAAATATCAAGATGTTACCTAAAAGAAATATTTACACTAAAGTAGTATAAAATTTGGGATGTGGTCAAAAATTAGGTGTTCATAATTACGGAAAGGATAATAATAACTTTAATTAAGGATAAGCAATTACAAAAAAGATAGCATGGAAATAAAGAAGCAATATCTTCAATTAAGTCACATAAGTGTTTAATTGGCAACAAGGGTAAAACATGAATCAATTAATTCAAAATAAGACGCGTAAGGGTATATTTAGTAAATGGGAGATTTAACATGCTAAAAACATTTCACATCTAATGAACATAAGAGCACTAAATGGTCAAATTTCCACAAATAAGCCCGAGTGCGTACTCGTCACCTCGCGTACGCGGCCTTCACATGACACAATTAGCACAAATGAGTCAAATCCTAAGGGGTAGTTTCCCCCACACAAAGTTAGGCAAGATACTAACCTCAAAGAAGCTAGACCGTTACTCTAAGATGTCCTTCTCGAGTGGAACAACCTCAAGACGGCTCAAATCTAGCAAAAAAAAACTTCAAATCATAAAAAAACTCATAGGAAACGATTCCGGATAATAATGCTTCAATCTTTAAAAAATACTAAAATGTCAACCCACAAATCAACCCTGGGCCCACACCTCGGAACCCGGAAAAATTCATACAATCTGAACACCCATTCAATTATGAGTCCAACCATACTAATTTCATCCAATTTTGACTCCAAATCGATGTTCAAACCCCATTTATGCTCTTCAGAATTTGTTTTGATAAAAGCTACCAAATATCCAATCAAAACCGTGATTAATTCAAACATGAACTTATGAAATCATATTAAATTACAAAACTAATTGTTTTATACTGACCCCCATGCAAATACGAGGAAAACTCCACAAAAATCACCTCAATCGGATCTCTAGAACTCAAGATCTGCTCAAAATACTAAATAATCGCAGTCGGATTTTTTAGTACATAGGGAATTTCGCTTCCGCGCCCGAAACTCTGCACCTGCGTCTACCAGCTGTAATATCTGCATTTGCGGACCATATTTTGCACCTGCGGGGTCACGGATGCGGACCCAACTTCGCATCTGTGAAGCACCACCAATGGCTCTTTTCTCCGACACTAAAATGAGCATAACTTGCTCATATGATGTCCAAATTCAACAATATTTTTGCTATGGCTTCGTAATTATGATCCAGATCTAATGCTTCAATCAAAACAGAAATTGGAGGTCATTTTCTTAATGTGGTAGCATTTATGCTTGTAGAAACGACGTCGAAACATAAAACACGAGCGCAACACAACCCAAACCTATTTGAAGCTCACCTGAGCCCCTCGGGACCCCGTCCGAACATACTAATAAGTCCCAACACATAACGCGGACCTGCTCGAGGACTCAAATCACATCAAACAATATAAGAAATATGAATCGCATCACAAATCCAACTTAATAAACTTATGAAATNACACATATATCTCATCAATACTCACCCAATCAACATATGACACATTCATGACCAACACTATTACCTATCGTGATGGCGCCTATCTCATACTAGGCAAGCCGACAACCTTAATAAATCATAAATTCTTTTACGATAGAAAACATAATATAAACTTTAATAGAAAATCCCAAAAATACTGATAGAAATACACTCCCAAAACCCGGTGTCATTGAGTACATAAGCATCTAGATGATGACATTGTCTGACTGATAAAACACTTTCTGGAAATATAGAACAACACAAATAACTGAAAGAAAAGAGAGTCAAGGTATGCGGATGCCAAGAAGCTACCTCAATAATCTCCAACAATATTTCTCCGAAACCTAGCAGCCGTTGTATCCGGAAGTACCTGGATCTGCACACGAAGTGCAGATTGTAGTATAAGTACAACCGACCTCATGTACTTCATAAGTAACAAGACGAATCTTTGGGCTGCGAGGAGCTCAACAGGTATAGTCCAATATGAAATAACAGTACAGAAATATAGGCATGTTTTCAAGTTCAACAGATAACTTAATACAAGTAAAATAAATCAACTCTGTTTGATACGAGGAATATGACATCTCTATATCTACATGCCAATGTACATGCTATATATGGTACACTACCATGGAAGCATCACGTACTCACAGTCTCAGAGTACTGAATCACTCAGTACTGTACATGCAGGTCCAACTCAGGGAAGATCCATTTCTCAATATAAATATCAACTGACAGTTTGTCACTCAGTACTGTATATGGACAATCAATCCTAGATATAAATGAAAGAAGGCAACTCCATGAACTGGGAACTCCACTCAAATGTAAATAAATAAGGCAACTCCATGCCCTGAGAAGTCCAACCCAAATATAAATAAATAAGGCAAATTCATGCCCTGGGAACACCATTCCAAATGTTAATATATATGGCAACTCCATGCCCACGCAACTCCATCCCAAATATAATATCCAATGCGCTCAATGTGTGGGGTGCAGACTACGGAGGGGCTCCTTCAGCCAAAGGTATATAATAAGCCAGGACATGGCATAAATCAATAGAGCATGTTGCGGCGTGCAACCCGATCCCATAAATACAACTCACAATCAGGCCCTTGGCCTCACTCAGTCATTAACCTCTCCAGTCTTTTGGGCTCATAATGTCATGAAAATCAGCCCGACAAAATGATATGATATGCAAATAATAGATGTGACTGAGTATAAATTAAGTTTTTAAACAATTAATTCAACAACATCATGCCCTCTGTGGGTCCCAAATATATCAGCACGTAGTCTAAACATGAGCTTTAATATGAGTCTCAGCTCAATTCCTTTAACCTATGGAGGATATATGGATTATGACATGGTTATTTGATTATAAATTTTCACATAATCAATTACGTCACGAATTCTATGGTGCACGCCCACACGCCCGTCACCTAGCATGTGCGTCGCCTCAAAACCTGTCACATAACATGTAATTTTAGGAATTTATACCCACAGAATCAAGTTTAGAAGTGTTACTTACCACAAACTGTGTAATTCTTTCTTGCAATATGACCTTGCCTCGCGAATTGGCCTCCGAACGTCTCAAATCTAGTCACAATTAATTCGATACAGTCAACACAAACTATAGGAATTAATTCCATATGAAAATATAAATTTTCCTACAAAATACGAAATTCCACTCAAAACCTGCCAGTACGGCCACGTCTTGGAACCTGATAAAAGTCAAAAAATATGAACGTCCATCCAACCACGAGTTCAACTATACAAATTTTACCAAATTCCAACATCAACTCGGCCCTCAAATCTTCAACTTAACCTTAAGAGTTTTAATAATTGTTTTCCAACCTAAAACACCAATTAAATGCTAAAATAACTATAGATTTGGGTAATTGGACAAAAATTGAGTTAAGAACACTTACCCCAAATCTTCCCTTGAAAATCTTCCGAAAATTACCTCTCCCCAAGTTCTATATTGTCAAAAATGGAGTATCATTTTTAGAACTTAAGTTCTGCTGCCCAGTCATTTCCTCTATGCGATCGCGGACTAACTCACGCGATCGCGAATAACAATTTTCCCCTGCCAAAGTTTTACCTTACGCGATCGCAGATCCCTTCACGCCATCACAAATCACAACTTCCTCCACCCTACACGATCGCAGACAGCCACACGCGATCGCATAGCACAATGCATGAATTTTCCAGTTCCCTCCTTCACACTATGCAAACACGGCTTAATCCACGCGTTCGTGTTGTATTGCTGGCGAACAACTTCTTGATCGTGGACATACCTACATGATCGAATAGCACAAAAATTACAGCTTACCAATTTAGCCTACGCAATCGTGAACCTTCACACACAATCGCATAGAAGGAAATCAGACAGTGCACCAGAAAAACTTTAGCAAAACTCCAGGTCCAAATTCGATTCGTTAACCATCCGAAACTCACTCGAGGCCTCCGGGACCTCAAATAAATGCACCAACAAGTCCTAAAATATCATACAAACTGAATCGAAGCCTCAAATCACATCAAACAATGCAAAAATACAAATCATACCCCAATTCAAGCCTAATGAAAACTAACAAATTCCAACTTCTACATTTGATGCCGAAACATATCAATTCAAATCCGATTGACCTCAAATTTTTCACACAAGTCATACATAACATAACAGACCTATTCAAATTTCTAGAATTGGATTTTGCCCTGATATCAAAGAGTCAATGTAAGCCCCATAAACATTTCCTAATGATTTAAGATTTTAAAGTGCGCCAACGGTATTTGGGAATAACGTATCTGAGTATTAAAGGAGACTTATGGGATAGAGACACATCATTTTGAACTGATAATGTATGTTTAGGGTGTATTGGAACATACTAAAGAGTTTGTCGATGGCAAGAACTTGTGTGGAACAAGTTGGATACATTAAGTGGAAATGATGTTTCAATTGGCACAAGACCCAACTTCAAATGAATAGAATTACATCCATATAAAGACTTAGATAGTGATATACCTATTAAATTAAAGTCCTTTGAGGCTAGTTTCCGACACATCAAACCATTCGTCATTTGGACCTATGTCATATGCTCGCCGGATGCGCGGCCACGCATATTTGGGAGTTTATGCCTTGTGTGCGTGGCCATATGCACTGCCACTTGCCCAGGTGCACAGCCGTGCACATACGAGCCCATTAAATAACCCCAAGTCCGAGTAGAGAGAGGGGTTAAGTCATTTCGTGAGCTAAAACCTTATATTTTAGAGAGAAGTGAGAGTATTCTAGAGAGAGGAAGTAGATGAAGTGTTTTGTTCATCAAGATCGTGTTCAAGACTTGAAATCCAACAAGGAAATCTCACAAGTTCTTCACTCAAGAGGTAACATTCAAACCCCTAGTCTTCAATTTCGAGTTTGGGGCTAAAAGATGGGTGATTGGGAGTATGATTCTTGAGTGTAAGAGTATTAATTATACCTGCTTGTAGCAATGAGGTTTGTGGGAAGATTGTTGAGCTAAAATAAGTAACGATTTGGTTGAGGAATGAAGGAAACCATGAATATCTTCCTAATTTGTGTTCAATTTTATTATGTCTCAAAATAGATTGGGATTGCTAGAAATTTCGGAACGTTGTAGTAATTTATGGAAAGCTCAAAGTGAGGTATATTGGCTAAACTACTCTATTTGAATAGAATTTTCGGAACGTTGTAGTAATTTATGGAAAGCTCAAAGTGAGGTATATTGGCTAAACTACTCTATTTGAATAGAATTTTCGGAACGTTGTAGTAATTTATGGAAAGCTCAAAGTGAGGTATATTGGCTAAACTACTCTATTTGAATAGAATTTTCGGAACGTTGTAGTAATTTAGAGTTAAGGAAGCTCAAGTGAGGTATGTTGGCTAAACGTTTCTCTTAAAAATTGATCCCCACAATATCCAAGTAAGTCCCGAGTTGCTCATTGCGAATCGATTACCAGAATAAGCTTGTTTCAACAGACATCCATGATCAATATGTAATTCAAATGCTATTGTTATATTGTACTACTATTTGAGAATGTTTTCAAAGTATGGGTGGCATATCTAAATGCCTTGACTTCAAGTTGTGTTTCAAATGAATTCTAATTAAAGATTGTGTTAGAAATCATGATGTGCCTAAGACTCTTATTTGCTCAAATGTATGCTTAAATGTCTTGAATATAAATGCCTAGTTATTGGAAAGTCCATGATGATGGTTGAAAGTAAAAAGGTGTGCAAAAAATACGAAACATGAAATACGAATCACATAATGCGAAATGTGAAATATGAAACGCGGCAAATGTGCCAAGATAGATAATACAAATGTTACCATTAGTGCATATGAAATGAAGAGATGCACAAGAAATATGAAATGGGATGATTGATAGAAAATGGTGATATATCACATGAGACGACCTAGCATTCGGGTCGTGATCGGACGCCATGCCGCACACATGGTGGTGACTGTGTTTGAAATCGAAATCGAAATTGTGAATAGTGGTATACCGGTACCAAAGATTTCCTAACTTAAAATTTGGAAATTTATTTAAGAACTTATAGTATCTCTAATTTGATATTTGGTAATTGTTTGAGGCTTTAACTGATATTATGACTGTCCTTACTTGCATTACTGCTCGTTTATTTGATAGAGTGTTTAGTCATATATACTAGTACTATTCGACAGTACTAACGTCCCTTTTGTCGGGGGCGCTGCATCTTTAATGGATACCGGTGGTTCCGCAACAGGTGGCACTGATCTGCGATAGCACTACACTCTTTTCCCAGCTGATTTGGTGAGCCCCACTTCACTCGGGGTCATGTATCTTTTGTTTATTTTATAACCATGTTTTGAGGTATAGCCGGAGCCTTTTTGCCGGCACTATTATTGTACTCTTTTGTATCTAATAGAGGCTCCGTAGACATAGCATGGGTGGTATGTTGGGGTTGGGAAGGTTAAACTAATTATGTTGTAATTGGATCACACGTTCCACATTAGACTATGAAAAAGTATGTATTTTGGTAGCTTATAAATGATGTAATTGCTCATAATGAATTGGTGTTGTTGATTACTTGATCCTCCCTACTGATTAATTAATGAATTGGATTCTACTATCATTCATGAGTTTGTTCGGGTAGAAGGTATTGTATAGGCTTGTTCGATCGGGTTATCGGGGTGTGACAGGATAATAAAGATTCAATCATTAATGAAAACTAAAAAGTCAACCCGGGCCCGCGAACCTGACCAAACATACAAATATTGAACACCCATTCTGATACGAGTCCAACCATAAACTATTATCCATTTTCGACCTCAAATCAACCTTCAAATCCTTAGTTTACAATTTTGGAAAGATTTTAAATAAACCCCAAATTTTTCCAACACAAATCCCTATTTAAATAATAAAAACAATGATGGAATCATGAATAATGGGCAACTCTGAGTCAAAAACACTTACCCTGATCCAAACCGTGAAAATCCTCCCACATATTGCACAAAACTGAGCTCTACAACTCAAAATATGTTAAAATGGACCAAACCCTCGAAATAGAGTACTATATTTCACCAACTCTCCACTATCGCAGAAAAAACTTCGCGACCGCGAAGAACAAATTTCACCAAATCCCTAAACCTCTTATGCGAACACGAGGCTATAAATGCGAACATGGTGAGAAAATGTCCTTAGGCTTCGTGATCGTGGCTCCGTCCTCGCGACCGCAATGAACAATGTGTGCCACCATACAACCTTGCCTTCTTTCTATGCGGACGGGGCCGGACACTCGCATTCATGATGAACAAACACCCCAAGGCTTCACGAATGGATCCATCTCTTCACAAATGCGAAGTGAAAAAATCCATGTGCTAGCAAAGACTCCACGTGATCGTGACCCATTCTTTGTGATCGCAAAGAAAGATACCAGAAGCATAGAAATCAAAAGTTCCAACACATGAAGAAAGTCTGAAGCCCATTTGAAACACACCCGAAGCCCTCGATACCTCAGCCATTTACACTAATAAATCCTAAAACACAATACAAACTTACTCGAAGCCTCATATAACATCAAACAATAAAACCACAAATCGTATCTCAATTCAAGCCTAATGAACTAATGAACATTTCCAAATTCAACACTAACGGCGAACAAGCCTAAATACCTTATAATGACCTAAAATTTTGCATGCAAGTCCCAAAAGACATAATGGACCTATGCCACTCCCGAAATCACAATCCGAGCCAAATATCAATAAAGTCAACCCTCGGCCAAACCTATCTACCTTCCAAACTTTTAACTTTCTAACTTTCTCCAATTCAAGTCAGAATAACCTACGGGCCTCCACATTCACATCCGGACATATGCTTAAGTCCCAAATCACTATACTAAGCTATCGAAACCATCAAAACATTGTTCCAGGGTCGTCAATACAAAAGTCAATCTCCGGTCAACTCTTTCAAATTAAGCTTCCAACTTTGGGACTAAGTGTCCCAATTCACTCCGAAACTCACCCGTATCCAAACCAACCACCCCGACAAGTCACGTAACCACAAATGCAAAATGGAGAGACAATAAATAGGGGAACGTGGCTACAATACTCAAAATGACTAATCATGTTGTTACAAGAACTTTAGAGATCACCTCGTCCGGAAGTACCTGGATCTGCACACGTAATGTAGAGTGTATTATGAGTACAACCAATCCTATGCAATAAATAACAAAACTAACCTTGGTCTTAAAGTAGTTGTTACACCCTATATTTTCATACGTAAAAATGCATCGTAAGCAAACTAATCATGTTACCTCTGAGGTTACAAATATTGAAGATCATGAACAACAAGTACAAAGAGGGTTGGACGGTTCAGAAGCTAAAGCAATTGAAGCAAATAATATTTCGTCGAAAGTCGACAAGTTGGGAATGTTATAACATATACCTTTGGGGTGATACTAGGGTGCTTAACATAATAAGGAGATTATGTTATGATTTATATTAGTCGTATGACATCCGTGTGTTATGTTTTGAAGTCAAGCGAGTTGTGGAACAAAAGTCGATGAAAGTCATCACAAGTTACATTCATAAGTTTTACTGAAACTTTGGGTCAAATGTAACTGCGATTTTCTCCCAATATACTTAGAGTTATGGG
>AWOL01S0007991.1:0-13551 GCA_000715115.1 Nicotiana otophora | reverse complement strand
TTAAAACATATGTCATGGTCTATTTTTGAGCATATATCTGATATTTTTAGAGTGAGAGGGAGTTCTTAGAGTGTGGGAGTGACCTTCAACCTAGTACTCGTCAATGCTTGCTCAATCATTGAGGATTAACAAGGTTGTCTTCATCCTAAAGGTAAGAATCTATGTCCTAGCTCTCAATTTCGAAAATTTACAAAGAATGGGATAATTAGAGAGACAATTATTGGGTGTGGGGGTTGTATTGGAAATTGTAATTGCAATTGTGATTGTGGTTGATATCTCTAATGAGATGGCCTAGCCGATCGGGTCGTCATTAGACTTCGTGCTAAAGGTACGGCGGTATTGGTATTGAGAGTGATTGTGGTTGATGTCGCTAATGAGATGGACTAGCCGACCGGGTCATGATCGGACTCCGTGCTAAAAGTACGGTGGTATTAGTATTGTTAATAATGGTATTGTGAACGATGATACATCGGTACTAAGGATGTCCAACTTAAAAATATGGAAATTTACTTGAAACTTTATGTGGTTCTAACTTGATGTTTTGGTATTGTTTAAGGCTTCCATTGATTTTATGATTGTTCCTCCTCATAATATTATTCATTCTATTGTGAAGGTGTTTAGTTATACATACTAGTGCTATTCGACGGTACTAACATCCCTTTTGTCGGGGCGTTGCATCTTTAATGGATGCAGTTGATTCCACAAAAGGAGCCATTGACAGTGACAGCGATACACCCTCTTCACAGCTGACTTGGTGGGCCCACTTTATTTTGGGGTCATGCATCTTTTGTTCCTTGTGTAATGTGTTTGAGGTATATCCGGAGCCTTGTTGTCAGCATTTTCATAGTACTCTTCTTTATCTATAAAGGCTTCGTAGACATAGTGTAGGTATAATATTGGTGCTGGGAAGGTCAAACAATGTTATGTTATGGTTGTATTACTTGTTATGAAAAATGTGTGTAAAAAGCAAGACTTTAAAATGATGAAACTTTTGGTAATGAATTGGTATTATAGACATGATCACCTTATTGTTTAATTAATGAAAGTATGTATTATCTCCATTTATGGATGAGTTTGGGTAGAAGGAAATCTAACAGGCATGCTCGGCCGGGTTCACTCGGTTGAGCGCTAGTCACTCTCCCCAATTTTGGGGCATGACAGGTAGGTTCGTTATGTGTCTTGGAATATTTTGATATATTAGGAAGGGGTCTGGAGTGCCCCAGGTGTGATTCAGATTGAATTCAGAATAATTTTGGACTTTGTTGAATTGATCAAGTCTGTTCTTCCGATGTCATCGCACCGGCGGAGGCTTTGGCCGTGGGTGCAGACATGCAGGTGTGTGAGGGTGCATCTAAGAAATGGAGAAGGCCAGCCCAGGCCTGGGTTCACTGGTGCGGACACCTGGGTGCAGATGCGCATCCACAGGCGTGAGTGCTATTTCATAGAAGTAGAACTATAAGGAGCTTGTGAAGGATCGCAGGTGCGGTCGAGGTTTCGCAGAAGCAGAATTTCATGGCATTAGTTGGAATCGCATCTACGATGGATTTTTCCACAGGTGCGACAGTGTGCCTGTAAAAGCGAAAACCGCTGGGCAGAAAAGGGGGTGTTCGAGGGTTTTATCTCATTTTCATCTTTTGGACCTAGAGAGCTAAGTTTATGGCGATGTTGTAAGGTATTGTCTAGGAAATCATCGGGGTAAGTGATTCTAACCCAGATTTGGCTATATTACATGAATCCATTGTTATTTTTGTCCTTTAATTAGTGATTTGACTTGGAAAAGTTTGGGAAAAATTTTGAAACTTCTTAAACTAAAACTTGGGGATGTGAAAGGCGATTTGAAGTCATATTTGAGTAATTCTTGTATAGTTGGACTTGTAATCGAATGGGTGTTCGGATTTTGTAAGTTTGGTCGGGTTCCGAGAGGTGGGCGTGGGGTAGATTGTTTGAGTTAACTTTGTGTTTCTTTTTAAAGATTGCAACTTTATTGTTTGGAATAGCTTCCTATAGTTTGTATTTATTGTATGAAATTGTTTTGGCTAGATTCCAACCGTTCAGTGTTGGATAATTGGGGAAACTTACTAGTGGGTTGATTTAGCATGCTATGAGGTAAGTGTCTTGCCTAACTTTGTGTCGAGGAATTACACCATAGGATTGGTGTTGTTTTGTGTTAATTGTGATATGTGGAAGCCGTGTACGCAAGGTGACGAGCGTGTACACGTGCTAAATGTTGTAATTGACCGGTTTTAGCTATGTAGTTTCCTTTCATGCCTTTAATTGAGTTGCCATAATATGTTATATTCATCATCTTTAGTCTATCTTCACATGCTTTACTGTCATCGTTAATACTTGTCTTAACACTTGCTAATTGTCTTCACATGTTTAGTTGAAGTTATTGTCCTCTCTATTCCTTGTTCATTATTTAACTGATGAGTCCCTTACTTAAAGTTGCTCTTTCTTGGAATATCTTATTGCTGAATTTGGTATTGAGTTATAAAGGTCGTAGTTCACATTGAGGTAACGTTGTAAATTGTTGAAATACCATTCTTGTGGAGTTATTCATATTCGGTCACTATTGTTAAGACTCATGTGTATATAGTGGTTTATCAATGGGCTATTTATTTTGGAAACACTATTATTGTTGACTTCTTTGGCAATTTGTGATATTGGGCACTTGAGGTACAATTTGTGATATGTTGTGATATTGATACGCATGCGGTGGTATTAGGATTAGGGTCGAAACGCATGCAGTGAGATAAGGTGTGCTTGATATGCATGTTGCTAGCAGGGGAACTACTTGAAGCCACGCGGTGTGATAAGGTGGGCTAAAACGCGGGAAGCTATTTTGGGAAAAATGATTTTCAAATCTAAATGCAATACTCCCGCGGTTATTTAAGGAAAGATTGTGATTTTTTTGTGATATAAGACTATGAGGCGGTACCTCAGTAGTGATTCTTGTTTAAACCTCTATGTTACATCACTTGTGTTTTAGTTGCTTTGTGTACTTGGCGAATTATTCCTTATTTTCTTCCGTGTTGCCTTAATTGCCTTTGTTTAGTGTAGCTATTCTTGGTATATTTTCTTCATTTTTTTATTTCCATTGTTTATCATTATAACACTGTCATATACATGTTCTTGGCACCTACTGGGTACCGTTGTGGTGTACTCATGTTATGCTTCTGCATATCTTTTGTGCAGATCCATGTACCTCTTAGCAGCCTAGGCATCAGTGAGTAGAGTTCAGATTTGGAAACTTCAAGGTATACCTGCTGGCGTCCGCGTTGCTCGGAGTCACCCTCTATCTAGTTCTATTTCGTTTTCCCTTTTATAGATACTGTTGTATAGGGATGTTCAGTATACTCTTGTAGAGCTTGTGATTTGGTATCACCGGATTTTGGGAGTATTGTTCTGTTGAGTTGCGGAGTACTTTTATGCTAGTTGTTGAGTGATTTGAATGTTTTTATCATTTTCTCAATTAAATGATGCATGAATATTTGGCTTGCCTACTCTTAGAGACTAGGTGAATTCACGAGATCCTACGGAGGGAAATTGGGTCAGTGACAAGTTGGTATCAGAGCCCTAGATTCATAGGTGTTACGAGACACAAGAAGGTTTAGTAGAGTCTTACGCATCAGTATGGAGACTTTTGTACTTAGCTTCGAGAGGCTATGGAACTATTAGGAAATTTTACTTCTTTGATCCCTTATCGTGCGAATTTGTTGACTTCGGATTTATGAATCTATGTCTTTCTATTCTCTCACAGATGGTAAGGATACGCACCGCTGGATCTGATGATCAGATACCCGCCCCCTGCTAGAGTCACGAGAGGCCGGGGCTGGGGCCAGGGCTGATGAAAGGCCGATGAGGGGTATGTAGTGCAGCCAGAGCACCTGCCCGAGCTGCAATAGAAGAGCCACTAGTAGATCTAGTTGGGAGGTAGGCACATGCGGTGCCTGTTGATACCCCTGCACTGCAAGAGACTCTCGCCCAGTTCTTGAGCGTATTTGGTACTCTAGCTCAGGCGGGGTTGATTCCACTTGCACCGGCAACATCTCAGGCTAGGGGAGGAGCATAGACTCATGTGGCCCATACCCCAATGCAGGGATTCTATGTAGAGCAGGTACCATAGGTTATACCAGTGCAGCCAGTTGTCCCAATTCAGCCCGACGTTAGGGCAACAACATATGAGGAGGAGGATCTTAGGCTGGAGTGGTACAAGAAGTTCCATCCTCCTTCTTTTAGTGGCCTAGTTACAGAGGACGCACATGGCTTTCTGGAGAAGTGCCACAGAATTCTCCCCGCCATGGGATTAGTGGTGACGAGCGGGGTTGCTTTCACTACTTTCCAGCTATCGGGACCAGCATACCAGTAGTGCCATAGAATTCTCCCTACTCATATAGGCTCCAGTTTCAGAGATGTACCTGAGAGAGTTTGTTGCCCAAAAACATTGGGATACATGGCACACGGAGCTTGAATAGTTGTGCCATGGTGCTATGATCGTATCAGAGTATGCTCTCAGGTTCAATGAGTTATCTATGTATGAACCTACCTTTGTTTCCACAATTAGATATCGAGTTCGTCGATTTATCAAGGGGCTCAACTATGGTATTAGATTCATTATGGCTTGAGAGTTGGAGTCTGATATTCCATACCAGCAGGTGGTAGAGATCACACAGGGATTGGAGGATTTGCGGGGCTGAGAGAGAGAGAGGATAGGGAGATCAAGAGGCCTCGAGATTCTGGTAGATATAGTGGTGCCCGTGCCCCAGTTGTAGCCCGTCATGGTAGAGGCTGTGTGAGCCGTCCAATTTATTCAGCACTTCTATCTTCCAGTGGTATTCCGACTACTCCCATGTCTTAGGTTGCCCATTATGCACCGTCCCTGTCTAGTGGACCTCCAACACGGGGGGCTTTCAGCGGTCAGCCAAGCCGACCAGGCCCGAGCTAGTTTCAGCAGCCATGTCCTCCGATAGATTGTTTTGTGTATGATGATACTCGTCATTTGGTAAGGGACTGTCCCAGACTCAAGATGGTTGCACTTCCACATACTACTCAAGCTCAACTTAGTCTAGAGGGTCCCCGTGGTTACCGCACTAGTTGCCACTCCACCTGCTTAGCCAGCTAAGGGTGGAGGTCAGGTGTGTAGGGGTCTCTCCAGAGGGGGAGGCCAAGACAGATGTTATGCTCTCCCAAGTAGGACGGAGGCCAAGACAGATGTTAAGCTCCACTTATTCATATATATCATCTTACTTTGCTCTGTATTCATGTATATCCAGTGATGCTTTGAGTTCTCATATCTATGTGTCCACACTCGTGGGAGATTCCATTATTGTTGACTGTGTGTAACAGTCATTTTTAGTTGTTATTGGCAGGTTTGAGACCAGAATTGATCTATTATTTCTCAATATGGTAGACTTAGCTATCATGTTATTCTTGATTATCACGCCAAGATGGTGACATTGGCTATGGCATGCTTGCTGTGGTTGGAGTGTAGGGGTGCTTTGGATTATGTGCCTAATCGGGTGGTGTCTTTCCTTAAAGCACATCAGATGGTTGGGAAGGGTGTGATGTATATCTAGCCTTTGTGAGAGATGTCAGTGTTGATACTCCTACCATTGAGTCGGTTCCGGTAATGAAAGACTATCCGGATGTATTTCCGTCAAATCGTTCAGGCATGCCGCCCGATAAGGATATCGATTTTGGCATGGACTTGTTGTCGGACACTAAGCCCATTTCTATTCCACCATATCGTATGGCCTCAGCAGAGGTGAAAGAGTTAAAAGAGCAGTTGTAAGAGTTCATTTGATAAGTGTTTCATTCGGCCTAGTGTGTCACCTTGGGGTGCTCAAGTCTTGTTTGTGAAGAAGAAGGATGCTTCTATCCGCATGTGTATTTATTATTAGCAATTGAACAAGATTAGAATAAAGAACATGTATCTATTACCACGTATTGATGACCTATTTGATCAGCTGTAGGGTGCCAGAGTGTTCTCAAAGATTGATTTGCTGTCAAGCTATCATCAATTGAAGATTCAGGATCCGAATATTTCAAAGACTGCTTTCAAGACTCGGTATGGTCATTACGATTTCCTTGTGATGTCATATTGGCTGACCAACACTCCAGCAGGATTCATGCACTTTATGAATAGTGTATTTTAGCCCTATCTTGACTCATTCATCATTGTGCTTATTGACGACATCCTCGTGTACTCCCGGAGCTGGGAGGTTCATGAGCAGCATTTGAGGATTGTGCTTCAAACCTTGAGAGAAAAGAAGTTGTATGCAAAATTTTCATAGTGACAATTTTGGCTTGACTTGGTGGCGTTTTGGGGTTATGTGGTTTTTAGTGAGGGGATCAAGGTAGATTCAAAGAAGATTGAAGCAGTGTAGAGTTGGCCCATTCAGGCTTCAGCAACTGAGATCCAGAGTTTTCTTGGTTTGACAGGGGTATTACCATCATTTCGTATAGGGTTTCTCATCTATTGCTGCACCTATGACCTGATTGAACCAGAAGGGTGCTCTGTTCAGATTGACCGAGGAGTGTTGGAGAGCTTTCAAAAGCTCAAGACTGCTCTGACTATAGCCCCAGTGATGGTTATGCCTACGGGTTCAGGGTCTTACACTATGTATTGTGATGCGTCACGTATTTGCCTTGGCGTGGTTTTACTACAAGACGGTAGGGTGATTGACTTTGCGTCTATATAGATGAAGGTGCATGAGAAGAATTATCCTTTCCACGACTTGGAATTAGTAGAATATGTTCATGCCTTGAAGATTTGGCGGCACTATTTGTACGGTGTCCCTTGTGAGGTTTATATCGATCACCAGAGTCTACAACATTTGTTCAAATAGAAGGATCTTAACTCGCAACAGCGAAGGTGGTTCGAGTTGCCTAAGGACTATGGTATCACCATTCTATATCATCCTAGGAAGGCCAATGTGCTGGCCGATGCCTTGAGTCACAAGGCGTAGAGATTGGGCCGTGTAGCATATCTATCGGCAACGGAGAGGCTATTAGCATTGGAGGTTCAGGCCTTGGCCAACCAATTTGTTAGGTTGGATGTTTCGAAGACGTGTCGAGTTTTGTCTTGAATAGTTTCTTGGTCTTATCTATATGATCGTATCAGAGAGCGTCAGTATGACAACCCCTATATGCTTGTCCTTAAGGACACAGTCCAGCACATCGATGCCAAGAAGGTTACTATTTGGGATTATGGTGTGTGACGGATGTAGGGCCCGCTATGTGTGCCCTATGTTGATGGCTTGCATGAGTTGATTCTGCAAGAGGCCCACAATTTCTAGTGCTCCATTCATCCGGGTTCCGCTAAGATATGTCAGGACTTGAGGCAACACTATTGGTGGAGGAGGATGATGAATGACACAGTGGAGTATATAACTCAGTGTCTAAATTGTCAGCAGGTGAAGTTTGAGCATCAACGGCCAGGTGGGTTGCTTCAGAGGCATGACATTCCCTAGTGGAAATGGAGGCGAGTTACCATGGATTTCGTTGTTGGCATCCCATGGACTTAAAAGAAACTTGATGCAGTATGGGTGATTGTGGATAGGAGCCAAGTCGGCTCATTTCATTCCAGTGGTACTTATTCTTAAGGGCAGCTGGCTCAGGTCTATATTCGCGAGATTTTCCGACTTCATGGCATGCCAGTATCCATCATCTCTGACCGGGATACATAATTTACATCGCGCTTCTGGAAAGACATACAACGTGAGTTGGGCACACGGTTTGAGTTGAAAACAATATTCTACCCTCAAACGAATCGACAGTCCGAGCGCACTATTGAGGTGTGTGTATTGCTAGATATGAGGTTAGTTTCTGTATTCGTTAATTATGATATGAGGTTGTTTATGGTGTAGATTGCTAATTTTCAAGTAAATGATGCCATGAAAAGAGTTAAATTCAATTGAAGTGGAATTGAGTAAAAAAGTGTAAAACAAGTGCAAATTCCTTCAGTGATTCCGCATCTGCAGAAAAATGTGCGCTTATACGACCTCGCATTTGCATGGAGAAGGCCGCATCTGCAGAATTCAAGCAACCTTCGCTGGGATCGCATCTGCAAGTGAGGAAATGCATCTGCGGTCATGCTTCTATGCTTGATGTCCGCACCTACGATCGCGCTTCTGCACGTGTAAGTCCACTTCTGTGGAGTAAATGTTTTCCATCAAAGGTCGCTTCTGCGAGAGGCTATCCGCATATGCGGAATTGCGTCTGCAAGGATCCCTCCACCGGTGCTGTCAACGGGCTTCAGCTATGGACAATTTTGGCATTTCACATCTTCTCCATTCAAATCCACTAATACACGACCTAGCTTATTGGAAACACATCTTTGGCTTAATTTTCAGTCTCATGACTAGAGAAGACAAGTTTGAAAGCTAGGGCTCTTGCACACACGCTTGGGTATTGAAGATTTGGAGTTTTTGGTTGAGAATTTCTTACCAATTTATGTTCATTTCTTCATTTCCTTTCCTTGTATTGAATATCTAAGTGTGTAGTATTTTTACCAACACTTGAATCTTGTTTATCGAAATATTCATATTTATAGTATGGACTAAATACCTTGTTGTGCTTATGTATTGAACGATTTTTGTTTATAATAAAGTGAGTTACTATTTTTTTAATTATTCTTGTTCTTTAATGTTTCTAAAGGGACTTTATAACCCTATGACTCGCCCATTAACTTCGAATTAATTTTGGGAAATATAATTTGGGGGTGGGAAAAATTAATTAACAAGAACTTGAGGCTTTAACCCTCACTTTATAGATTCTACCTAGGGATAGGATTGAACTACTTGTAGCCATATTCGGGTGAGCTTAATCTCTTAGTTGTTTTAGGGATAATTCAGTTAGGAAGTCTTGTTAGTCTTTGGAAGTAGCTAATATAGAATTATTATCCGAGGCTAATTAACATAAACTCACTCATATTTGCAAAATCGTGAAATTCATTGGATCGTTACTTGGGTGTAATTCCATTGCATCCATACTTGTAGCCATTAATTATTTTACTTTCTTTCTTGGTTAAATTACATTTTTCGCATTTAGACATAAATATTCCCAAAACCATTCTAAGTGTTTGGCTTAGCATAATAAGTGATAATTCTCTTACACGCTTAATCTCCTACATATTGTTCTCTGTAGGATTCGACCCCGAATAATAGTTAGGTAAATTATATTGCATGTGACCGTATCCATTTACTTTGTAGAAGTTGATTTGGACGTCATCAACTATTCATATATTGGAGGATATGCTTCGTACCTATGTTATGGAGTTCAGGGTTTCTTGGGATCAGTTCTTGCCGCTTGCGGAGTTTGCCTAAATTAACAACTACCAATCGAGTATTCAGATGGCTCTGTATGAGGCCTTGTATGGGAGGCGGTGTCGGTCTCATTTGGGTTGATTTGAATATACTTGATCCACACTTATCTCGCCGCAAGTGCATCACAATGAAATGCCTCCCTTAAGTCACCACATGCGCTCGCCACCCTTATACCCCACACAACATCAATCAGCCCACATATAATATTCACATGTTCCACAATATCACAAAATAACAAAATCAATACTAATGTCAAAATAGTCTCACAACTCAAAACAAACGTGCACAAGGACAATACAATAACATAAGAGTGTCACGCCCAAAACTTGGGGAGCGTGGCTGGCACCCGGTACCGTGCTGGCCCGAGCGAACCGATCTGTAACTCATGATCGTTCGAGTAAAACTAGAACATACATAGGTCGAGTTAACTGAACTCATTCCTTTTGTAACTATCATGGGCCCACATGGCCACCACTCAAAATGTACAACTGTAAGTGGGAAAATACTATATCAATGAACCATCTATTTTAAAAGATGAATACATATGTGTCTTCAAGGCCTCTGACATACTGTACAAAATGAACCTCTGTCTACAAAGCCTCTAAGATTATTTGAAATCAAATGGGACAGGTTACCGACCTACCCATAAGTCTGTAGCAAAACTCTGACACGAAGACTCATAGACTCGGCTGCACTCCGAATGAGGTGGAGTCTTACCGATCCTTCGATGAATGCTAACCTCATCTATTATGAGGGCTCGTCAAACTGATTATACATACCTGGAGGCATGAATACAGCGCCCAAAAATAAGGATGTCAGTACGAATAATGTAACGAGTATGTAAGGCGGAACTGAAACATAACTATAAGTCAACATTAATTAAAGACATATATGAATCAACTTGAATCTCTGAAGTGCCACCGTATATACATACTTAGTATACTTATATATATAATGCTTCTCTTTCAGATTATTATCCATATCGTATGATGCATGATTACCCAACTGATCAGTGGTGACTTCCCAACTGATCAGTGGTGACTGCCCAATCGGCCGTCGTACGGTGGTAAATGTATGACTGCCCGACCAGCCGTAGCTCGGTAGTAAATTTGTAACTGCCCAACCGGCCGAATCTCGGTGGTAAATGCATGACTGCCCGACCGGCCGTAGCTCGATAGTGAATGAATATGCCTGTGACTGCCCAACCGGTGGTAAATAATGATACATAACTGCCAACCGGTGGTAACTACCCGACTGGCCGTAGCACGGTGGTAAATGCATGAAGATGCATGTATCACTATGTTAAAAGCATTAACATCTCTATCATATACCTCAATAGGGACTTAGGAACATACTTAGATATACTCGAATATCACTTTATAGGAATGAATAATGTAGATATCCTTAACTAGTAAGAGTAGAATCACTTATGGAATAGCATTACGGTTACATGTCGTTACTTGGATCGTGCCAAAAGAAAGGAGGGATAGCCTTCACATACCTGGACCGATTCTCTTGACAATTTCTCTAACACACGTCTTTTGTGATAAAACACGTAACGGCGGATCGAAGTAGGGAAAATCCGTATGATGTTCTTGAGAAAGATTATACCGGGCTCCCTTAGAATTTGCAATTCACGCTTTACAGAATCAACAACCAACGTTATCTATATTTGGTATGTAATTGATTTGCTTTCTGAGGACTCCCGATCTTTACATAAGAGATTCAATTGGATTTGTAAAGNTATCTATATTTGGTATGGAATTGATTTGCTTTCTGAAGGACTCACGATCTTTACATAAGAGATTCAATTGGATTTGTAAAGCACACATGAATTCATATTTGCAGAACCTTTGACAATTGATATCATATTCAGCAACATGATAAATGAACAAAACAAGGTAATGTTCCTACAAAGGTTAAGCTACATATTCCTCACATGCAGACCGAAATCAGTAATCTGTAGTGCAAACTTGATGGCATGTGACATCTTACTAATTTTTAGGATAACCTTTAATGGGTGTGGCCACTTAGTGGATGACTAAGCCACCCTAATTCCTCAAAATGTGCCATCTATGCAAGGCTTAAGAGTCGCCTAAATGTGATGGGGGTGCTGCCACGTCGGGGGGAGGGGGGGTTTTAATTTTATCCAAAATTTGTGATTAATTTGCTAATATCCTAACAAAAATAATTAATTACCCAATTATCCACATAATTAGAATTATCCCAAATTACTTAAATTACTACTCACTTTTAACACATCTCATATACTTTACTATCATAGTCATGTGGTACCATATAAAATCAATACATACACTATAATTGTATTAAAACATCCATGTAAAAATACATATATTTTCTGAACTTCTAATTTTCCTAATCTCATATAAAAAGTACAAATTTCGTACGCTTAATATTTAAAATGGTAAAAAGATAACCTTTCTTTTTGTTATGAGAATATAACTTCTATCTTTACAATAAAGAATATCTCACAAACTTTCTTATATTCTATGTTTAATTTAAAGCATATTCGAAAGTATTAATATTAATAACTATATAAAATCATATTTTTCAAACCTTTTTTTTACAAGAATGTTCCATTCAAAATACCATATCAAATGTATATAACGGTATCAAGGTTGTTAAACTTACGGGGTCTTATAATAACATAATCACAAATCCTTTATAACCTTTTGAATGGACTTAATCCCTTCAAGCTCATATGGATTACTACGACTCATCCTAGTATTAAAGTACGGGATGTAACATCCTCCCCCTCTTTATAAATATTCGTCCTCGAATGTTAACTCTTTAGAGATCTACAAAACTTTTGCTAGGGTCTCCTCTGTAAACTAAACTAAAATGCAACCTCTATCTGAAGTCTCGACTATTCTTAACCTTTTTGTACTTGAGTATCTCGTATCTTCTTCACCTTTACCTTAGTTACTTTTTAATCTTACATCGTATCTTTTGTCTCTTTCATAACCTCCCTTCCACAGAGGTAGAAATTACATATATGCCTTAAAGCTCTATTGTGATACCTGCACCTCTAGTGCATACAAAATCTGGTGAAAGCTTCATACTGACTTTTTACGACTCAGCTCTATGGCACGATCTTCAAACAAAAAAAAGGGTAACATTTCCTAAATGCCCTATAGCCTCTCAATTATGAATATGGCGCGCAACACACCCATAAGTGAAACTCTACTAGGCATGGCTTTGTAGACTCCCTAGGGCACGACTGGCTCTGATACCACTTTGTCACGCCCCAAACCTGGGGAGGCATGGATGGCACCCGGTGTAGTGCTGGCCTGAGCGAACCACTCTGTAACTCATGATCATTCGACCAAAACTAGAACATACATAGGTCGAGTTAACCGAATTCATTCCTTTTGTAACTATCATGGGCCCACATGGCCATCACTCATAATGTATAACTGTAAGTGGGAAAATAGTGTATCAATGAACCATCTATCTTAAAACATGAATACATACGGGACGTCAAGGCCTCTGACATACTGTACAAAATGAACCTCTATTTACAAAGCCTCTGAGATTATTTTACATCAAATGGGACAGGTTACCGTCCTACCCACTAGTCTGTAGCAAATATCTGACATGATGACTCATAGACTCGGCTGCACTCCGAATGAGGTGAGTCTTACCGATCCTTCATTGAATGCTAACCTCGTCTACTATGAGGGCTCGTCAAATTGATTATCTATACCTCATTCATGAATGCAGCGTCCCCAACAAAAGGAAGTCAGTACGAATAATGTACCGAGTATGTAAGGCGCAACTGAAACATAACAATAAGTCAACATTAATTAAAAACATATAAGAATCAACCTGAATCTCTGAAGTCCCATCGTATATACATACTTGGTATACTTATATATATAATTCTTCTCTTTGAGACTATTATCCATATCGTATGTTGCATGATTGCCCAACTAATCAGTGGTAACTGCCTGTCCGGCCATCGCATGGTGGTAAATATATGACTTCCCGCCCGCCCGTAGCTCGGTGGTAAATGTGTAACGCCCAACCGCCCGTAGTTCGGTGGTAAAGGCATGACTTACCAACCGGCCGTAGCTTGGTGGTAAAGGAATATGCATGACTGCCCAACCGGTGGTAAATAATGATACATAACTACCAAACTGGTGGTAACTAGTCGACCGGCCGTCGCACGGTGGTAAATGCATGAAGATGCATGTATCACTAT
>AWOL01S0007989.1:1851-12930 GCA_000715115.1 Nicotiana otophora | reverse complement strand
GTGGGTTTTGTGGTGGTTCTTGGTTCTGGGTGTTTGGATTTTGTTGGTTAATATCAGGGACATTTAGAGTGAGAGAGAGGTTTGCCAAGTTCCGGACCTGCTCAATTTCTCCTTGTGGCTCCCAAATCTTTTGTTCCAGACGTAAGACCAGTTCATTCTGTGTCGGGGTGCTCCGACCATCTGAAGTTTTGACTTTCTCATCTATAGTAGCGTTGTCCTTCCTGATACCACTCAAATCGTCCATTTTTCCTTTCCCTTTGATTTTTCCTTTAGGATCACTTGGTGGAGAAGGAGGTGGAGGACCTCTAGATCTAGTGTGATATGCTGATGATGCCAATATGTACGAACCAACCTTTGGGAGTGGGAATAATCAAAAGAAAGAAAAAGCAAAAGGTACCCAAGTTAGTAGGGGTATTGAAATAATGCTTGCAATATTAAACATGTTTTGCAAAATCATGTAACAATTCACGGTCTAATTTGGGGACCTCGTTGTGCCCGAGGTAGGCCTAAGCGACACATAGACTTGGAGAAAATTGATGCCAATAATTGCATAATTTCATTAATGTAAAAATGAGACAAACCTTCACTAAATTGACAATAATAATAAAGTTACTAATGGCATTTAGCCTTATTATGATTGAAATCTAAAACTAAGCTAGAAAACAATAAAGGACATTATTTTCTAGTCTACTTGGTCTCTGAAGGACCTTCTCCGTGCTTGTCTCTTTTGACTCCATCAATCAAGTTCCCCAAGCCGCTCATATCCAATAATAAATAAGCTTTTGCTAGATGCCCTCCTTCACTGACATCTGTGTTCTGACAATCCGCAAGCCTCTTTCTCATCTTTCGCTCAAGCTCCATCAATCCTTGTTCTAGATATTCCAATCCCTCGGTGGACTTAGTGGCGATTTCCTTCCATTCATTAATTGCCTCCATGCCCACTTTATGTTGTTTCGTACGTCTAGCTTCATACTCAAAAACCCTTTTGTGAAGCCTTCTATACTAGACCTGTGCCTCAGCAGCATCATCAATGATCCTATTTTCCAAATTGACCCTTGGCTTGATGTGTCCCGCTATATCATCTACCAACCATGATGGATAGAAATACACATTACCGGCATGCTACCTATCTGGCTCGATAGTGTCTCTTTCCACAATGACTTTCTGGTTCCACATATGTTGCGCCTCGAACTTGAAAGGAATGATGCCCCCTTTGAAATCTGCCTTGTACTGGACTATGTTGGAAACCCAAGGTATGACTTGTTTTCTTTTTGCTTGTCTCATTACCTTTAGAGGAGCATATGGATAAATGCCTCGCAACCCGATCAATACCAAATGAGTAGTATCCCTCGACCTGATGATGAACTCACTGCGAGGAAACCACTCAAACATCCAATGTACCTTCTCGTCTGTCAGATTGCTGAAGAAACGTACTCAACTTACAGCACTTCCGGGCTATGCGAACCTATCTGGGATGAAAGTCATTTCCTTTGGATGGAGGTAAGCTATGTAGTCATTCAATGTCCGTCGCATAAGCTCTTGACAATGTTCTCCCCTCTGAAAGTGTTCCAATAACCATACTTGCAATAATAGATTAAAACCTTTAAAATGTCTGAACCCCTGCTTGCACCGATCTAGAGTGCGGTACAGTTCAGCTAGGATCATAGGGATGATGGTGTAGGTTTTCCCCTTGATGCCTTCCATTAATGTTCTTGCAACGATATCTAAACAAGTGTGAATCCTTCCCGCGAGGGGTGCGATTCTCTGGTACTAGTAACCCCGGACTATCCCATGGCAGCTTAGCAAAACCTCCTATTTCTTCTAAAAGAGGAGTCATTTCTATGTCACCAAATCGGAAGACTGCTCTTTTCTCATCCTAGAACATGGTAGCAATCTTAATCAAAGCTCTATTTGGTTGGGTATTAAGCAAAGACGACAAGTCACCAAGTACTCTTATCATATGATTCTTGTCGCCAGGCGCAAGGTCTTTCCACCAGTCAAGTAGCAGAGGTGAGTTGTTTTGGACCATGCCGAACCTGGGGACTTCGTGCTTCATTTTCTTAAAAGAAATAAAGTTAGCCCTTCCCCCCTCCAGATACGACCACCTATACAATAATGATCAACATATTGGAACAGTTTCTCCAAGTAATGCACATAACATGGTAGTGTCCATTGGGATTGTAGAAATCACGTCGGAATTTGGACAAGGCTTATCTTAGCAGGCTATTACGTTAACAACGTTATACCCGTACTATGTTTAACATGGTGCATGTACATTTGATATTGGAGTAAGGTTTCTATAATGGCCTAGACTGGTACTCCCAAGTGGACAACTTGAGAGGGAAAGGCACAGGACTTTCGATTGCACCGCTGATCGACTAGTCTACCGCAAATAAGTCTTTTCGATTTAAAAAAGGTAATTTTAGAAGAGCGCAGACACTCATCAAGCGCCGCTATGTTGATAATTGGCACGAGTGGAGTATGATGTGGAGCATGCTTTATGCAGAAATAACACATTGTCAAGTATTTGCATGATAAATATGTAAAAGTAGTAAATACAATAGTAAGGTAAACATATGAAATATATAAAGGAAAGACAAAGGGGGTGGGAGAGGAAATACAATAGTTTGTGGAATATATGAAAGAATGTAATAAACTAGATATGGGAATAGGGATGGGAGAGGCATGATATGGCAGTCTTAGACAAGATGAAATGAAGAGTGGTCATAGCAAATAAAGGTGAACGGGGAAGGGATGTGCATGTCATCACAGATTTAAACAAATGAAGGTGAACGGAGAAGGGATATGCATGTCATAACAAATTTAAACAAATAAAGGTGAATATGGGAAGGGATATGTATGTAATAGAAAATTTAAACAAATAAAGGTGAAGAAGGGAAATGCATGTAATAAAGAAAGTAATCCATGTAAGTCAAGTTCATTATGGTAAGAGCCTAAGTATAAATCCCCAGTAGAGTCGCCATGCTGTCGCCCCTATTTCTCTCTCGCGAAAGCGGGCTTCGACGTGTGACAACTCTTTTTGGCAGGAGGTAAAGTGTTAAAAGAAGCAGAGTTGACACCTAACGAATTTTAAGGTATGTTAGGGCACCTATTATGCAGATAACTCTGTTTGACTAGTCAGCGCCACCAAAGATGGGGTAAGGGCTCAAATTACCTCAAAGAGAAGGTGTTAGGCACTTTTCGAGGTCTACAATTGTGGGTCCCGACCAAACTTAAAACTATGTGGATTATAATTGGGTAAGATGATTAAATAAACAAAGAGAATAAAAGCTCAAAGCGTTTCATTATAACACAATACGAATTGGTACAAATCTTAAAAACTACAAGGATACAACTATAACGATCTATATTGGATGACTAAGTGTATAAAGAGAAAATGGGGGTCCTAAGTTTTTTAGCCTAAAGGATCACCCCATGCAACATAAAGAATATTTCACAACTCCTTTTAGAAAGGAGTTGCTCATATTATTCAGCTGGCACAGACTATCATCTCCTGCTACTCTATTACTATGTTGAAGTTGTTTACTTAAAGCGTTCTAATTCAATTCTAGGTTGCGTCCTATGTGTGCACTACCCGTCCCATGCCTATGGTCCGGGAGGCGTTGGACCTCTATTTGGGTGGTTCTAGACTTTACTTAGGCTGCTCAAAATGATAAAAACTAAGCGATATTCAAAATAAATAGGACTTCACTTAAGGACAATTAAAGGCTCAAGTTAGCCTCCATAATTAGACAACAAATGCACGCAAACTGATTTCTACGTGAGGCACTAGACAGTTTTAGAATTGAGGCAAATTGAAGTCATTAAGCTCTATAGACATGCTCTATAGACATGCCCTATAGGCATGTTTTCTCGGCGAGCGATAGATATAACAGTAGCTGATGAATCAATTAAGACCCTATGGACATGATATATAGATGAGGACCAGTAGAGCATAAGCTAGTATAATCCTATAGGCATGGTATCTAATGAACATGTTGCCATTATGCAAATTGAAGGATGGTTATTGGTATTTGTTTCCTATAGGCATGATGTGTAGTGACACATAGCGGTGTACATGTGAATAAATAAAGTATTTAAGCTCATGCTTTGATAGTAAACAAGTTGTGCGAGTGTGTGATTCCCCTAATGGTAGGATTTCTACTAGTGTACATGGAAATTCAAATAACATATAAGGAAGGTTGGATAAAATAACATTGGAATATACCATTTCCCCAATTATTTATTACAAAATTATTACAGAATAGATGAGGAATATAAGTACAAATATTACACCAGCAATTATAGTAGGCCTACAGCAGGCCCAAAGGAGATACCCAGTATTGCCTGGGCCTTCAACAAACTCCTTCTTCGCAAATAGCATGCCCAGATCCAAACAGGGGACTATGCCCATTAGCACAACCCAAAAGTCATAGAGGAACTCAAGCCAAACCAAACAGTCACTAATTGCCCATATGACCCAAATATTGAATTACACAGAAATCACATACACAAGCCAGTTTGTAGATTATACAAATAATGTGAGGAAGAAAAGCTAAATGCCAGAGACAACTCAAGTTCCAGTAGCAAAGAGAGTGATCAAAGGACCCCAAATTCTAGGGTGTCAGACTTCACAAGGGTATCAAATGGACCCCGAGCAGTGCTCACACTAGGGAGGTCAATAGAGAGAGTTTTGGTGGCCTTGGCTTTTATACGGCCAAGAGTGATAGATTCAAAATAGTGTAGGTAGCAACTGAGAGTGAGATGACAGTGATCAAGTGATAGAATTTGAAGAGGTGCACTTATATTTTAGAAGCAGACATGGCAGGGGTGATTAAACAAAGAACATACAAGCAAAGAGAATCAACAAAAAATTCAAAGGACAAATTTTGTTAATCTAACATATAAAAACTCAAAAACTCCTAGAGGCCTATAGATATACACCTGTGTTGTTAATATGTTTCTATATGTCAGATTTTTTTAGCCTTGTCAACGTTCTAGATTGTACAGTTCTTATCGGTTATGCTTATGCTTTTAATGTTTATCCGTTTATATTCATGACTAGTAGATTATCAATAAGTTTAGAGATGATCGACACCTAGTGCCAGTTATGGTGTCTGAAGGCCATGTCCAGTGGAGTCTTATTTATTGATGTGGTTTTCACCACACTTATAGACATGAGGATATAAGATATTTAGGATGCTTCCTTTTCTTTCCAGTCTATATTGTGCGATAGAACTGAGTCGTATGTATTTGCTCCTAATCTCTATCTTATTTATGTTCTCAGTGATGCCTATTAGTACTAGACGACATGCGCCCGTTGCTAGTGTGGGTCAAACCCGTCAGAGAATCATGGTTTCTATTGAGGAGGATCTGTCCGAGGATCCATATGAGTCATTTGTTCGAGTAGTTTCGATTCCGCCAACAACAAATGGGGTGAGAGGAGATAGACCTCACTAAGTCCATTAGTTTCATTATCAGGGCAGTTGATTGGGGTATAAAGGGAGTGGTGCAGGGATTGGCATAGCCGGGTCACCCCCAGGCTCAAAAATATGTCAGCGTATTTACGGACATCGGCTCTTCTGACGAGCCAAATAGTTCATAGTCTTTGGAGTTTGTTAATCAGGGTTCGTCTGTGTATGTCATAGGATATGCAAAAATAGAGGAGCAGTTTTAGGCCAAGAGGATAAAGGTGGTTGATAAGGATGTGAGGATTCCGCTTTGAAGTGTGTTTGATCAAAGCTCTCATATAGGATCGAGGCAGGATGGTTAGAGGTACATTAATCCCTCCACTGAAATTTCCTACATTATGAACTCAAGAGGAAACTTATTATTTGTTATACAAGAATGAATGTTATTCCAAGAGAAATAGACTGTGATTGTCAAATGTAAAAGGGGGACCAGAGTAGAAGTAACGGGACCGCAACACTACTTTAGCAAGTTAATAAGATATGGGTTTTAGTTCAAATTACGGAGAAGACCCTGGAAAAATTTACATAGGTCTCTAAGAGTTACATTAGAGGACTAAGGGAGGAGAAGGGAGTGATCTAGCACCTTAAGAAGTTAGAACTTTGATGGCTCTAATGCCCTAGGGAGGAAACCGCAGATAGTACACGACATTTTGGGGAAGTTAGAATAATGGAATATAAAGTTAAGAATTCGGTTAATAAGTTTACAACCTGAAGGTGTCAGGGCCTAGAAGATTGATTAACAGACTCATAGGTGATGAATGGATTAGGAAGTAGTTTTAAGGAGGGAGGGTGTCCTAACCCCATTAGAGCCCGATAGTTGTTTCATTGGAATATAGCCCAGGAAGGTATATACATTTAGAATTGTTGAGTATGTCATGTAGATCTGGCAAGTTTAAACATTCGAGGACTAATGTTTCTAAGGGGGAGGGGTAGGATGTTATATCCTTCCTTTTCGTACGTTAAAGTTTCGACGTAAGTTAATCGACGTAAGGTCGGGAATGAGATTACTATTGAGGTTATACATATTTATTCCATTTATAACTAGTTATAGGTAAGTGTCATGAAGTTCAGAGGATAAACAATCAAAGAAAATGAGTTTCGTTGAAGTTTGACATTTTGGGATAAAATACGGTCAAAGCTATAATACTCCGTGTTTATGGACTAGGGCCATACAATGTACCACATGACCATGATATTAAGGTATATAAAGTATGCTAAATTAGTATCTTGAGTGAATTAGGATGAGATTGGGCTGTCATTCTTAAGATGAACAGAATAGTGAATCATTAAAGGACTTAGATTTATACATACAGGATAAGCAGGGAGAGAGCAACATGTGGTTGGTAGCAGACCTCCGTAATAATGAACCGAAGTAAGTGTTATGATATAATATAACCTACCAAGATGCAAAAACGCCATAAGATAATTGAGGATATGAAATAAAATATAGCAATAACCGTAAGTTCGACAAAGTACCAAGCAAAGAACTTCAGTACACCTATAAATTCCAGAGGGATAGTTTGTCATAGTTATGATATGTTCACAAAGTGAGGCTTAGAATGATTTAAAAAAGCTGGAGGAAAAAGGATAAAAAAGTCGCATAGGTGTGCGTACAAGGACATAGTCGTACAGGCTTCTTGACAGCAGGTAGCAACAATTACGATATTGGAAGAATTCGTAACACAAGTCATGGTGTGAGAAAGAGGCCTAAAGGGGGAAATGCGCTGTCCTCAACAGTTAGATTCAAAGGACAATATAAGAATATGCGTAAGATTTATAGGTTATGAGACTGATAACCACATTAGTCAACACTTGAGGACGAATGTTCCAAATGGGGGAATGATGTTACACCCCATGTTTTCCTGTGTAAAAGTACATCGTAAGTAATTTGATGTATGCTCGGAAAGTAGATCATCTTTTAATGTACATAGAGTAAGTTAATCATGTTACTTTAGAGGTTACAAATATTTAATATCATGAACTTCAAGTGCCAAGATGCTAAACAAATCGAAGAATCGAGTATTAAAGTAGACCTATGGGATAGAATCACATCATTTGGAAATGAAAATATATGTTTAAGGTGTGTTGGATCATACTAAGGAGTATTGTGAATGACAATAATTTGTGTGGAACAAGTTGGATACATTAAGTGGAAAGGATGTCTCAATTAGCATAAGATCCGACTTCAAACTAATGCCACACCGAAAATATAATAACTTAGGTGGTGCTATACCTACCACATTAAAGCCCATTGACTCTAGTTTCCAACTCACCAAATTATGTGCGTGGCCAGATGTGCGGTCACTTGACTAGGTGCGTGGCCGCGCACGTAGGAGCTCTATTAATACCCCAAGGTTGAGTAGAGAGAGGGGCTAAGTCATTTCCTTGAGCTAGGGCTTGTATATCAAGGGGAACCCGTCCTATACTTTCCTCCCATGAACCAAGGTAATATTTTGGAGTAATTTTGTGTTGATTACTACTCCTAAACACTTATATGAACTAGGATTAATCTTGAAGATCCATAGATTTCCATTCAAATCCCCAAATTGGTGAGGAACACTACAGGTTGGAATTTGCAAGAGTCTCACTACAAGAGGTATGCCTACCATTTCTAACTACTCTATGGTGATTATTTATGTATGAAATATATGTTAGGACTTATGGGATGGTGATTTGAAGCTATAAGTGCCTAACCTGGGTTTCAAAATGGTTTAATTAATGAGATTGATGGTTTGGGTGTGAATTGTTGGGCATGCGTGTGCTAATGGAAGTTGTAGATGGCCTAGAGATGATGGTAAGGTGAATCATTGGTATCAAAGGTGGTTGTTAGGTGAAGAAATTCTATTGAAGGAGGTTGTTGAAAGATATTCATGTTAGATGTTTGATAAAAAGTCTAAATGACATAGATATAGAAATCATAATAATATTGGTACAAATGTGTTGCATTGTTGTAGATTGAAGTTGTTTAGTGTGGTGGATCATCGTAGTACAATTAAGGGGCGAATTTCAGATATGTTGGCGAAACTACTCTCTTAGAATTAAATTCCATTATGTTTCCGCAAGTTTCAAGTATGGTTGGCTCAAGTTCTTAATAAATTCGACTATTCCGAATGAACCTTGTGTCGAAAGATATATATATTCAAAATGTGTTTCGGATACTCTTAGCATACTATGTTATCCTTCGGGAACATGATCAAAGTATGATATGTGTATTAATATGTTATGACTCTTAGTGGTGTTTCAAATGCAAGTCCATTATACTTAACTTAGAAATAATACTCCATGCGACCAAAACTCCTATTGCTCGTACATATACTTAAGACCTTGATTTCGAATACTCATATTGTTAATAATCTATAAAGATGCCTGAAAGTGATAGAAGTGAGTTGAAATTGTGTATTGCCCTTTTTGGTAAAAGTATTTCAGAATAAATGGTGCGTTACTCCTCTGTGATTCTAACTTGCGCTTTGATTGCCTATCATTTTACTCTATTTCTTGGAAAGAAATTTATTGTGTTTAAAGTCTTCATTTCTAATGAACTTAAAGTTGTGATTTCACAAATATTATATATGTTGATATTAATGATGATGATATATAAGAAGAAAGAAATGGAAGTGTGGAACATGAAATACGGGCACCATGCCATGAATAAAGAAACTTTTGAATGGCCAAAAGAGCCAAGGAAATACTAATGTTATGAGTGGTTGAAAGAACTAATTAATATTTATACGATGTGAAAGATGATGAGCTGAATACATTTGTATTTATGTTACCTTGTGTGAAAAAACAAAAACAAATATTTTTGGGAGTATCATTAGCAAACTGAGGAAGAGTGGTTCATATGGCCCATGCCCGAAACTACATGTGTCTGTGTAGGGGTGGATTGTGGTTGAATGTGATTATTCCCCTTATTTGGGATGAGATTGATATTAGTTGTGAATTGGAAACTCAAGCCACATGGAATATGTGGGAAGTCGGCGTAGCCGATCGGGTGGAGATCGGATGCCATGCTGCGCACATGGTGGTACTACTCTTAGTAACACCTTTGTTCGCATCACATGTCAAACCACATTGTCCATGGGGAGATGGACTAGTCGATAAGGCGTGATCATACTCCGTGATAAAACACGGTGCTATATCAGTGCTAATGATCTCCCAACCAAAAATATATATTATTTTTGTATTTTGAAAATTGTTATGTTTTAACTTGGTATTTGGATATCATTGATTATTACTTGTTGCTTCCATGATGTTTCCCCTTCTTTAATTGGCGTTCTATTTCGTGGGAGGACATTTAGCTTTACATACTAGTACTATTCCATATGTACTAACGTCCCTTTTGCCGAGGGCGCTGCATCTTTAATGGATGCAGGTAGTTCATCAACGGGTGCTCGTGATCCTCATTAGCAGTTACTCTATACTCAACAGGTTTTTATGAGCACTACTCTATTCTAGGCTTTATGTCAGTTGACATTGTATTTTGTGCTTTGAGGTATATCCGGGGCCTTATCGCCGGCACTTCCATTCTACTCTTCTTTTGTATATAGAGGCTCCGTAGACATGGTGTGGGTGGTGTTTGATATTTTGAATTGAACTAGAAGTGTTGGTATTTCGGCAAACATGTTCGACATTTTGGGATAAAATACGGTCAAAGTTAAAATACTTCGTATTTATGGACTAGGGCCATACAATGTACTACATGACCATGATAGTAAGGTGTATACAGTATGTTAAATTAGTATTTTGAGTGAATTAGGATGAGATTAGGCTGTCATTCTTAACATGAACAGAATAGTGAATCACTAAAGGACTAACATTTATATATACATGATAAACAGGAAACGAGTAACCTGGGGTTGGGTAGCAGACCTCGGTAATAATTAACTGAAGTAAGTGTTATGTCATAATATAACCTACCAAGGTGCAGAAAAGCCATAAGATAATTGAGGATATGAAACAAAATATAACAATAACCGTAAGTTTGACAAAGTACCAAGCAGAGAACTTCAGTGCACCTATAAATGCCCAGAGGAATAGTTTGTCATAGTTATGATATGTTCACAAAGTGTAGCTTAGAATGATTGGATAAAAGTTGGAGGAAAAAGGAGAAAAAAGTCGCATAGGTGTACGTACAAGGACATAGTCGTATAGGCTGCTTGACAGAAGGTAGCAACAATTACGATCTTAGAAGAATTCTTAACACAGGCCCTGGTGTGAGAAAGAGGCCTGAAGGGTGGAATGCCTTGGCCTTTGGATTTATTCACAGAACATATGGCTAGATTGAAAGGACAGTATAAAAATATTCTTAAGATTTTTAGGCTATGAGACTAATAACCACATCAGTCAACATTTGCGGACGAATGTTCCAAAGGGGGGAATGACGTTACACCCAATGTTTTCATGTGTAAAAGTACGTCGTAAGTCAGTTGATGTATGATCGGAAAGTAGATCATCTTGGAATATACATAAAGTAAGTTAATCATGTTACTTTAGAGGTTACAAATATTTAATATCATGAACTTCAAGTACCAAGACGCTAAACAAATCGAAGAAAATAAGTTTTGTCGAAACGGCAAGTTAGGAATGTTATAACCCATACTTTTGGGGT
>AWOL01S0007986.1:5582-19522 GCA_000715115.1 Nicotiana otophora | reverse complement strand
AAAATATTTGACAACGTGTTGTTTTACCTTTGCATAAAGCATGCTCCACATCATATTCCACTCGTGCCTAATTAATACCATAGCAGCGCTTGATGAGTGTCCGCGCTCTTCTGAAATCACCCTTTTAAATTTGAAAAGGCTTATTTACGGTAAAACTAGTCGATCAGTGGTGCAGTCGACGGTTCCGTTCCGTTCCCTCTCAAGTTGTACACTTGAGGGTACCGGTCTAGACTCTTCTAGAAACCCCTACTCTAATATTAATTGTGCATGCATCATGTCCAAACCTACTATGGGTTAGAATGCTGTCCGCGTGATAACCCACTAAGGCAAGCCTTGTCTAAAGTCTAGCAGGATTTCCATAATCTCAATGGACACAATCACAATATGTGCATTATTTGTAGAAAACATGCCAATATGTTGATCATTAATATGTAAATAGCCAAATCCGGAGGGGGAAAAAGCTAACTTAATTTGTTTTGCAGAAATGAGGCACGAAGTCCCCAGGTTCGGCATGATCCAAAATATCCCATCTTTGCTACTGGATTGGTGGAAAACTGTTTCACCTAGTGATAAAAACCATGTGAAAAGGGTCCTCAGGAATTTACCCTCCTTGTTAGACATTCAGCCAAACAATTCATTAATTGAGGCTGCCACCATGTTTTGGGATGAGAATAGAGTCGTCTTCTATTTTGGTGACATAGAAATGACTCACCTTTTAGAAGAAATAGGAGGCTTTGCTGGACTCCTATGGGATAGACCTAGTTTGTTGGTACCGAAAAACCACACTTCTCGAGGCTTGCTGATAATGATGGGTTTCAAGAAAAATGATGGGTTAGTCTGCCTGAAGAAATCTTACATACCCTTCAAGTTCCTTTATGAGCGTTATGGGCACAGCAAGTCATATCGCCTTTATAGTGATCAGCTTGCCATCACTTCTCTAGGTTGGACACACCACCGGGTTTTCATATTTATTGTCTGTTTTCTAGGGATGCTGGTATTTCCAATACAGGAGAAAGGATCCACAGTCTCCTAGCTATGGTCGCTAGGAATATAATGGAGGGGATTGGGGGGCAAACTTATACTATTGTCCCTATGATTTTGGCTGAACAACGAAATCCACGGTAACTCGCTCCCATTACCACTCGGGAATCGCAAGACTTTGAGGCAATCCTCATGGCTGATGATGCTCATACTTCACCGACTAACAATTTAGACACCAAGCCACACACTCTACTATGTCTTTCTTCATCCTCCTCCACCAACAGTGTTGCCTCAAGTCCTGACATATCTTAGTGGAACCCGAATGAATGGAGCACCGCGAACTGTGAGACTCCTACAGAATCAACTCATGTAACCCATCAGCATTGGGCACACATAGTCGGCCCTGCATCCGTAAAATACCGTCATCCCCAATAGTAACCATCTTGGCATAGTCGTGTTTGACTGTGTCCTTGAGGATAAGCAAATGGAGGTCGTCATATTGGCGCTCTCTGATACGATCATATAAGGAAGACCGAGAAACCACGCAATACAGAACTCGACTCGGATCTGAAACATCCAACCTAACAAACTGGTTGGCCAATGCTTGAACCTCCAATGCTAATGGCCTCTCCGTTGCCGGTTGATATGATAAACTGCCCAAGCTCTACTTCTTTCTACTCAAGGCATCGGCTACCACATTGGCATTCCCAGGATGATATAGAATGGTGATATCATAGTCCTTAGGCAACTCTAACAACCTCTGATGCTGCAAGTTAAGTTCCTTCTATTTGAACAGATGTTGTAAACTCCGGTGATCGGTATAGACTCTCAAGGGACACGGTACAAATAGTGCTGCCAAATATTCAAGGCATGAACAATAGCTGCTAATTCTATGTCGCGGACATGATAATTCTTCTCATGCACCTTCAACTATCTAGACGCATAGGCAATCACCCTACCGTCTTGCAACAACACCGCACCGAGGAAAACACGTGATGCATCATAACACATAGTGTAATACCCCTAAGCCGTAGGCAATACCAACACTGGGGCAGTTGTCAAACAAGTCTTGAGCTTTTGATAGCTCTCCAACACTCCTCGTTCCATCTGAAAGGAGCACCCTTCCGGGTCAATCAGCTCATAGGTGTAGCAATAGATGAGAAACCCTCTACGCAACGACGATAATACCCAGTTAAACCAGGAAAACTCCGGATCTTAGTGGCTGAAGACGGTCTGGGCCAACTCTACAATACTTCAATCTTCTTCGAATATACCTTGATCCCCTCACTCGACACCACATGACCCTAAAATGCCACTAAATCAAGCCAAAATTCTCACTTTTAAAATTTTGCATACAACTTCTTTCTCTTAAGGACTAAAGCACAATCCTAAAATGCTGCTCATGATCTTCCCGGCTCCGGGAGTACAACAGGATGTCGTCAAAAAATAGAATGACGAATGAATCAAGGTAGTGCTGGAATACACTATTCATTAAGTGCATGAATGTTGTTGGGGCATAGGTCAGCAAAAATGACATCACAAGGAACTCGTAATGACAATACCGAGTCCTAAAAGCAGTTTGTGAAATATCCGAATACCGAATCTTCAACTGATGATAGCCTGACCGCAAATCAATCTTTGCGAACACTCTGGAACCTTGTAGCTAATCAAATAGGTCATCAATGCATGGCAATAGATACATGTTCTTTACTCTAATCTTGTTCAATTACCGATAATAAATGCACATGCACATAGAAGCATCAATCTTATTCACAAACAATACCGGAGCACTCCAAGGTGACACACTAGGCCGAACGAAACCCTTATCAAGCAACTCTTGCAACTTCTCCTTTAAATCCTTCACATTCGCTAAGGCCATACGATATGGTGAAATCGAAATGGGCTGAGTGCCCGACAACATGTCTATGCCAAAATCGATATCCTCATCGAGCGACATGCTTGAAATAGTTTCCGGCAATACATCTGGATAGTCTCTCACTACCGAAATCGACTCAACAGTAGGAGTATCAAAATTGAAATCTCTCACAAAGGCTAGATATGCATCACACCCCTTCCCAACCATCCATTGTGCCTTAAGGAAAGACACCACCCTATTAGGAACAGAATCCAAACTACCCCTCCATTCCAACCACAACAAACATGGCATAGCCAATGTCACCGTCTTGTCATGACAATCAAGAATAACATGATAGGGAAACAACTAGTACATGCCCAAAATAACATCAAAGTCTATCATACTGAGAAACAATAGATCAACTATAGTCGCAAACCCCCTAGAACAACTAAAAACGACTGATACACATAGTTAATAATAATGGAATCTCCCACATGCGTGGACACATAAATAAGAGAACTCAAAGAATCACATGATATACACAAATACAGAGCAATGTAAGATGATACATATGAATAAGTAGAGCCTGGATCAAATAAGACTGATGAATCTCTATGACAAACCAGAACAATACCTATGATATCTGAGTCTGATGCAACCACCTCCGTCATACTGGGGAAAGCATAACATCTATCCTGGCATCCCCCTCTAGGGCAACCCCTACCCGTTTGACCTCCGCCCCTAGCTGGCTGAGCAGGTGGAGTGACAACTAGTGTGGTAACCACGGCTTAAGAAGTTTGGGGACCTTGTGGAATACGTGGAGCTTGAGTAGCATATGGAGGTACACCCATCTAAAGTCTAGGGCAGTCCCTCACTATATGACAAATATCACCACACTCAAAACAAGCTCTCGGAGACGTGACTGTTGAATCTGGCTCGAGCCTGGTCAGCTTGACTGACCGCTGAAAGCATCTCGTGCTGGAGGTGCACTAGACAATGGCTGTGCATAATGGGCAACCTAAGACCTGAGAGTAGCCAGAATACCACTTGAAGCCGGAAGGGCTGAATAAACTTGATGGCTCACACCGCCTCTACAACAACAGGTTACACATACGGCACAGACACCACTAGAATCTCGAGGACTCTTGGCCTCCCTGTCCTGTCTCCCGGTCCCACAAACCCTCCAATATTTGTGTGATTTCTATCACCTGCTGGTATGGAGTATCAGTCTCCAACTATCGAGCCATGCCGAATCTAAAACCATAGTTTATCCCCTTGATAAATCAGCGGACTCGATCTCTAATTGTGTATACCAACGCAGGTGTATATCTGGACAACTCACTGAACTTCAGAGCATACTCTGATACGATCATAGAACCCTAGTGCAATTGCTCAAACTGCTCGCGCCATGTATCCCAAAGGCTCCGGGTAATAAACTCTCTAAATAACCTCTCTAAAAATTGAGCCCATATGAGTGAAGCTTCCTCAGTTGGGCTACCCTCCTCCCAAGCCCGCCACGACTAGTATGCTGGTCCCGAAAGCTGGAAAGTAGTGAAAGAAACCCCGCTCGTCTCCACTATACCATGTTATGGAGAATACAGTGGTACTTCTCCAGGAAGCCTTATGTGTCCTCTGTATCTAGGCCACTGAAAGAAGGAGGATGGTACTTCTTGTACCACTCGAGCCTAAGCTGCTCCTGCTTAGAAGTTGATGCCCTAACCTCGGGCTGAACTGGGATAACCAGCTACACTAGTATAACCTCTGGGACCTGCTCACCATGGAATCACTGCTATAGGGTACGGGCCACGACAGTTTGCACTCCTCCCCCAGCCTGAGATGTTGCCTTTGCAAGTGGAATCAACCCCGCTTGAGCTAGATTACCAAATATGCTCAAGAACTGGGCGAGAGTCTCCTGTAGTGCAGGGGTAGAAACAAGCGTCGCAAGCGCCTACCTCCCAACTGGAGCTACCGGTGGCTCCTTTATAGCAGCTCGGGCAGTTTTTCTAGCTACACTACATGCCCCTCCTTGTCCTCTCCCCGACCACGGCCCCAGCCCCAGCCTCTCGCAGCTCTAGTAGGGGGCGCGTGTATCTGATCGTCGGATCCAACAGTGGATGTCTTCACCATCTGTGAGAGAATAAAAAGACATAAATTTAGAAATATAAAGTCAACAAATGCGCACAATAAGGGATCAAAGAAGTGAAGTTTCCTAACAGCTCCATAGCCTCTCGAAGATAAGTACAAAAGTCTCTGTACCAATCCGTTATATTCTACTAAACCTGCTTGTGACACATAAAGCCTATGTACCTAGGGCTCTGATACCAACTTATAACTGACCGAATTTCCCTCTGTACGAGGTCGTGATGGCATCTAGTCTCTAAGAGTAGGTAAGCCTTGTCGCGCACCACTTTCTCTCGCGAAATGCACGCTTCGACATGTGACAACTCTTTTAAAGGAGGTATTAAAAGAGGAGAGTCATCACCTAAAGGTTTTTAAGGTGCGTTAGGGCACCTGTTATGCATATAACTCTGTTTTACTAGTCTACGTCACCAAATATTGGGTAAGGGATCAAGTTACCTCAAAGAGAAGGTGTTAGGCACTCCTCGAGGCACACAATTGTGGGTCCCGGCTGAACTTAAGATTATGCGGATTACGAGTAAACTAGGCGATCAAATAAACAAAGGGAATTCTGAAGTCAAAGAACATTATTACAACATGATTAATACAGATCTTAGTGCGAATATAGGAATACAACTATTTAGATCTAATAGCAATATATAAAGAGGAGGGGGGTCCTAATATTTTTAGCCTAATGAATCACCCTGTGCAACATAAATAATACTTCGCAACTCCCTTAAGATAGGGAGTTGCTCATATTATTCAGCGGGCACAAACTATCATCTCCTGCTACGCGATTACTATGTTAAAGTTGTTACCTAAAAGCGTTCTAATTCAATTATGCAACCATAGGTTGACCACATTACCCAGACATTGAACAACTTGAACCAAGTAGTTCACATATTTAGTAGACAGTAGGAAGAAAGAATTGAGTGTCAAAGATAGCTCAATAATAGAAGGAGTGGGTAAAAGACCCCAAATCCAAGTGTGTCATAGTTCACAAGGGTCTTAAATGGACCCCGAGCAGTGCTCACACTAGGAGGTCAGTAGTAAGAGCCTTGGTGGCCTTGGCTCTCAACCGACCAGGAATGATAGGTTCATAATAGCATGTGTAACAAATAAGAGAGAGGAAAATGTTTTGAGGGGTAGAAGTTGAAAGAGTTAAGGGAGAAACAAGTTTGCAGGATTAACAAAGATTATCATACACAGGTGCATAATACTAAACAAGTTTAAGTAACGTACTAACTTAGAGGTTTGAATCCTAAAGGTCCTTATTACGCTAAGGATTCATCACAATGTCATAAGGAAACCATGTTAACTTGTATCATGAAACAGAAAATTGTCAAACATGGTATGGCAACACAAACCGAGGTGACTATTCTAAAAGTTTCAAACAGTCACTAAGGATATATGACAAAATAAAACAAGGATATGATATGAGACACACTATCAGGGAAGCAAATAATAATTGATAGAAAAGGTCTTAACACAAATTAGAACACATTACATATGCAAGACTGTTATTACAGAGATTTAGAATAGAGTGGGAAAGTAAACTCATATCAAATAGCAAACATAGGCATTCAGTTATTGACCACTAGACTAATTAACTAAAGAAGGTCCAAATCATTCAGATGAAGCACATTCAAATCTCAGAATTGACAGTTTTTAGGTAAAATTAAATACTAAAGAGGTTCCAACGAATGTAAAGCTGACAAGGTCACACACAAAAGTAGCCTAGAACACATTGGCTAAGTAGACTTGTAGGGGGTCCAAATTATTCAAATTAGACATAAGCATATTTCGGAACTGACAACATGCTAAAGAGACTTAAAACAAGTGTAAAGCTAACAAAGTTGCACACAAACACATCAAGCCATGAATTTCAGAAGTGGGAATATATGCAAGTCATAGACGTATAAAAAAATATATTGCAAAAGTCAAGTGACTTACCAGTTAAACGGATAACAATAAATAACAAAGTTCCACAGAAACCCAGAATCTTAATGCGTCTAAGTTCCCAAGGGCTTCAGAGGAACCCCGGGAAATGCTCACACCAAGAAAAGGTTGAATAATCGAATCTCAATGGCCTTGGCTTCCAGTCGGCCAAGAACCCAGGTGTAGAACAAGAGTACAAGAGAACAAGAGAACAGTAAAGTGATAACTCTAATTTTTAGTGAAAGTCTAGCGATTCTGGTCCCTCTCAAATGAAAATGGTAAGGGGTTTATATAGTAGCAAAATTAAGCACTTGCAAACAAGAAAAACCAGTCAATCAATCATAAAAAAAGGAAAGAATAGCATGCGAAATTGATTCATAGTAAATTTAGGAGAAGTGAAGCAAACCCTAATTGAAGTCATATTTAAGGCAAATCATTTACAAGCCTCAATCATGCCAGAGTCATTGGAGATATACCAAATACAAGAGAAATTCGTCTTTTTTAAGTGTATATAACCACAATCGCACCCAAAACCAAGAACTAAAACTAGATCTGGCTTGCCATAAGTGAAGTGGTAATGAACGTTACCATAAAACAAGTAATGGTAACAAGCAAAGGCAAGTAAATCCACGTATGGATGTGTATAAGGAAGTAATAGGTAAAACTTTCCATGGTCGGTTAGGGTTTAGGTTTGGGAGATGAAGGTGGGTGCTGAGAGAGTTTAGGGGCGGCAATTTAGGAGGAATGGGATAGGGGTTGGGTTATGGGGATATAAGGGGATGGGTTGGTTTATTTTGGGTCGTTGATCATTAAAGATCAATGACCAGGATTGAATAAGAAATGAGGCGGGTTAAATGCAACGGGCTATAGGCTATTATTGTAAGATTGTGTAAATAGTCTAACAATAGTAATATAATTATATGAAATGAAGTAAAATATTTAAAACATATGAAAATAATAATATGGATGATTAAGTCATCACAAGAAGTAATTTAAAGAAATAATTGGTAAATATTTAGGTAAATTAATTGAAAGAAAATTAATTTGAAAATTATGAAAAATTATAAAAATGCTCATATAGATCTTGTAAATTAAACAGTGATGTAGAATGATATTTTGAAAGTATACATGCTATTTGAAAAATATGAGGTCAAAACTGGGTATCAACAGCTGCCCCTCTTTACCCGAGAATGATGAAAGAGTTGTCGGGTAAAGAAAATGATGAACACTTTTGACCGAATGAGGTGCTTTAAAACATGTAGTCCGAACTCTGGTTCCTGAGTTGCCTACATATCTCTGGTGTTACGGGAATCAAGTCGTGTGTAGTTCTGGATCCAACGGTGAACTGAACCGATGGAGTTGTTATAGGAATGGTCGTGTTTTTCAGAAAGGGTTCCTTTGGGTAGGAAAATATTGGATGAATTTATGCGAAGTCATGAATGAGAATTTGAAACATTATGGATGCAAATATCTGAATGGTCATAGAGTAAAAGGTGGGTAATTGCTGGTGGTCGGTTATGTTTGAAACAATTGCAGGATGTGAACGTTATGAATGGAAACCAGAGCGAAGATTGCTCCCGTTAGGAGAACGTCACTTCCTGGATTACCTGCAAAACTTAAAACACGATGCATGCAAGTATATATGGATTATTGCGAGAATTTAAACATGATGTAAATTCCCTTTGGACCATGAGAGTTGTCTTTGGACGGTGAGGATGATGTCTTTAGACCATGATGTCCTGGGCCATGAATCATGTGATAAGGGATTCGCAGGCCATGAAATGATGTCCTCGGGCTATGAGAATGGTGCCTCTGAACCATGACGCCTTTGAATAATGATGTGCACTTTTGAGAGATCCTCAGGCCATGGAATGGTGTCTTCCGTCTATGAGGATGATGCCTTCAGACTATGATGCCTTTGGACAAAATGGCGGTGGTTCAGCCCATGGAAGGCAAAGACATGATGTTTGGTCATATGCAAAGATACGACAAGACAAAGCTTAGTCTTGGGTAAGGTGAGGGCAGTGCTTAGCCCTAGGTGAGTAGGGGATAGTGCAAGGTTTTAGATGGCATAATGGAGATAGCATTTAATCACGAGGAAAGGCAGTGTTTAGCCTTGTGGAATTAGGGAGGCAATGTTTAGCCTCATGCAGTAAGAAGAGACAATGCTTAGTCTCATGCAAGTAAGGGAAGCGGTGCTTAGCTTCAGGCAGGAAAGGCAGTGCTTAGCCTTATGCAATTAAGGAGGCAGGGCTTAGCCTCGTGCAAAAAGGGAGGCAAGGCTCAGCTTCATGCGAAGAGGAGACAGTGATTAGCCTCGTGCAAAGAAAGGAGAGAATGCTTAGTATCATGCAAGGAAAGGAAGTGCTTAGCCTTGTAAAGTTAGGGAGGCAGGGTTTAGCCTCATGCAAAATGGGAGACAATGCTTAGCCTTATGCAAATGGGAGACAATGCTTAATCTCGATGCAAATAAAGGAGATAATGCTTAGTCAAGGAAAGTCAGTGCTTAGCCTTATGCAATTAGGGAGGCAGGGCTTAGCCTCATGCGAATAGGAGAAATTGCTTGGCCTCATGCAAAGAAAGGAGACAATGCTTAGTATCATGCAAGGAAAGGCAGTGCTTAGCCTTGTGCAGTCAAGGAGGCAGGGCTTAACCTCATGCAAAATGGGAGACAATGTTTAGCCTCATGCAAATGAGAGACATTGCTTAGTCTCTATGCAAAGAAAGGAGACAATGCTTAGTCTCGTGCAAGGAAAGGTAGTGCTTAGACTTATGCAATTAGGGAGGCAGGGCCTAGCCTCATGTAAAAAAGGAGACAATGCTTAGTCTCGATGTAAGGAAAGGCAGTGCTTAGCCTTAAGCAATTAGCGAGGCAAGGCTTAGCCTCATGCAAAGAAAAGGATGAGTGATAGTAGAGTATTTCTTAGCTGGAGATGCTTGGGATAGATAATCTGCTATCTTGAAGGTAGTGACTTGATGTGTCTGCAGATATTATTGTCTTACTATGCTTGCATCCAAAGAAAAATTGTGAGTTTTGTAGGGGAAGGTTGGTTCGCGCTTTTGTGTTCTGCTTTGCCTGTGCTCCTGTCTTGAGATCCTGTTTGAGTCACCCTGGGTAACATCTAGTTGTTTATAGAAATAAAGTTTTTTTTTCGAAAGAAATGCGTTCATTTGATGAATGTAGTTATTTAAAATATAGTAGTATGTAATATCAACTAAGTTAGATGAACCAATGACTGCGACATATTTTAGAGACATTGCGACCTCCTTGCTTTAGAAATTTGAAATTCCTCCTCAAAATTCTGCTCCAGGTTAAAAGCAATTCTTTGATTATTCTGCGTATGACGAAATTGGCTGGACACGCTTTAGAATTTTGAGGGTCCTCCTCAAAATTCTGCCCCAGTTTCTGACCATGGAAAAAATAAAGATTTTATTGAGATGTGACCATACCCACATGGCTGCCTAGGTATCCCCTCTTAAACGGGAATCAGGTGAAGTGTAGTTCACTTATATGAAGAAATGTAAACAATCTAAAAATAGTATCTCTTGATTGAGTCTGAGTTGATAGGTTTTGGCCAAACTTCTCTGTCCATCTCTGCGAGTATGAGCGCTCCTCCTGTTAGTACTCTGTGAACCATGTAGTGCCCTTGCCTGGTGAAAATTTCCCTTTGGTTTCATCTTGATGCGGGAAGATCCGCTTCAGAACCAATTACCCCGGTGCGAATTGTCTAGGCCTAACCCTTTTGTTGAAAGCTCTGGATATTCTATTCTGATAAAGTTGACCATGACATACTGCGTTCATTCTTTTTCCATCAATGAAAGCTAGTTTCTCATAGGACTTCGTATCCATTCTGCATCACCGAGTTCAGCCTCTTGTATGATTCTCAAAGAAGGAATTTCTACTTTGGCGGGAATGACGGCTTTAGTGCCATAGACCAGCAAATAAAGAGTTGCCCCAGTTGATGTGCGAACCGTGGTACGATATCCATGTAGGGCAAATGGTAACTTCTCATGCCATTGCTTGTGATTATCTACCATCTTCCTTAATATCTTCTTGTTGTTCTTATTGGTGGCTTCCACAGCTCCACTCATTTGTGGCTTGTATGCTGTGGAATTCTTATGCTTGATCTTCAAGGTTTCACACATGGATTTCGTCAAATCACTGTTAAGGTTGGCGGCATTGTCGGTGATGATTGATTCCGGTGCCCCGAATTGACAGACAATATGATCCCTAACAAAATCTATGACGACCTTTTTAGTTATAGCCTTGTAAGATGCGGCTTCAACCTACTTTCTGAAATAGTCTATGGCCACTAGAATGAACATGTGTCCATTTGAAGAGGCGGGTTTGATTGGACCGATGACATCCATCCCCCAAGTGGAGAAAGGCCAAGGTGCACTTGTTGCATTAAGTTCATTGGGTGTCACTCGTATCATATCCACATGTACTTGGCATTGATGACACTTTTGGACATACCTGATGCATTCCGTTTCCATAGTCATCCAGACATATCCTGCTCTTAATATCTTCTTAGCTAAAACAAAGCCATTCATGTGTGGTCCGCAAGTTCCGGCATGTATCTTTTCGAGCAATTTGGATGCTTCCTTGGCGTCGACATACCGTAATAATCCTAGATCTGGAGTGCTTTTGTACAAAATTCTTCCACTTTGGAAGAAATGGTTGGACAATCTTTGGAGTGTGCTTTTCTGAGTATGATTTGTGTGCTCTGGGTACTCTCCTTTTTCCAAGTATTCTTTCATGTCATGTAACCACTGATTACCATCAGTTTCTTCTTTAACATGAGCATAATAAGCTGGCTGATTATGGATCCCTACTAGAATAGTATTGATGAAATTCTTTTCTAGGTGTTGTATCATGGAAGATAGAGTGGCCAATGCATCTGTGAACTCATTCTGGGTTCTCAGAACATGTTTAAACTCTATCTTTGTGAATATCTTCCTCAATTCTTGCACATGGTACAAATACGGCAATATTTTGGTATTCTTTGTAGCCCATTCTCCTAGAACTTGGTGTACCAATAGGTCTGAATCACCAATTACCAGCAATTCTTGAATGTTCATGTCAATGGCCAACTTGAGCCACAAGATGCAAGCCTCGTATTCTGCCATATTATTAATACACGAAAATCTAAATTTTGCGAATACCGTATAGTGTTTACCCATCTCTGATACCAAAACTGCTCCAATACCTACTCCTTTGAAGTTTTCAGCTTCATCGAAAAACATTCTCCAACCGTCATAGGTTTGAGTTATATCTTCTCCTACGAATGATAAATCTTCATCGGGAAAATACGTTTTCAGTTGTTCGTATTCTCCATCCACAGGATTGTTTGCCAAGTGATCTGCCAATGCCTGTCCCCTGACCACTTTCTGAGTTATATAGATTATGTTGAACTCACTCAGTGGTATCTGCCATTTTGCCAACTTTCCCGTAGGCATGGGTTTCTGGAAGATGTATTTTAACGGATCCATTCTTGATATGAGATATGTGGTGTAGGCATAGAAGAAGTGCCTCAACTTCTGAGCTATCCACATAAAAGCGCAGCAGGTGCGCTCCAGCAAAGCATATCGTGCTTTGTAGGGTGTGAACTTCTTACTTAGATAGTATATGGCCTGTTCCTTTCTTCCCATCTCGTGTGTTGTCCCAATACACAACCGAAAGCCCCATCCAGTGCAGATAAATAGAGTACCAGAGGTCTTCCAGGTTCTGGTGGGACTAGAACTGGTGGTTTGGATAAATATTCCTTGATCTTGTCAAAGGCTTTATGGCATTCTTCGGTCGAACTTGTTGTAGCGTCTTTCTTTAACATTTTGAAAATCGGTTCACAGATCATAGTTGATTATGCTATAAAACGGATGATGTAATTGAGACTCCCCAAGAAACTCATCGTATCTTTCTTATTCTTCGGAGGTGGAAAATCTTGGATAGCCTTGACCTTTGACGGGTCTAGCTCAATTCCTCGGTAGCTGCCGATGAACCCTAACAACTTTCTGGCAGGGACTCCGAAGGCACAATTTGCAGGATTTAGTTTCAGGTTGTATCTTCGAAGTTGATCGAAGAATTTCCTCAAATCTACTATATGATCTGTGCTTCTCTTGGATTTGATAATGATGCCATCCATGTACACCTCTATCTATTTGTGTATCATGTCGTGAAAAATGGTTTTCATGGCCCTCGTATAGGTGGCTCCAGCATGTTTTAGGCCAAACGACATCATTTTGTAGCAATAAACTCCCCATGGTATAATAAAGGCAGTCTTTTCGGCATCATCTTCATCAATCCATATCTGATGATATTCCGCGAAGCAATCCACAAAAGATTGAAGCTCATGCTTGGCACAATTGTAGATCAGTATGTGTATACTGGGCAATGAGAAATCATCTTTGGGACTTGCTCTATTTATGTCCCGATAGTCCACAGACACTATGACTTTCCCATCTTTCTTTGTAACTGGCACATTGTTAGCCAACCAGGTCGGATATTCAACCACTCTGAGAACCTTGGCTTTGATCTGCTTGGTGACTTCCTCCTTTATTTTTAGACTCATATCCGGCTTGAACTTTCTGAGCTTCTGCTTTACAGGCAGACACATAGGGGTAGTAGGTAGTTTATGAGCCACTATGGACGTGCTCAAACCAGTCATATAATGATAGGGCCATGCAAACATATCCTTATACTCCTTCACAAACCGGACATATTCTTCCTTCTCTGACGGTGATAGGTGAATGCTTACACGCGTCTCCTTGACTGTTTCAGAGTTTCCCAAATTAACTGTTTGGGTCTCATCCAAATTGGACTTAGGCTTGTTTTCAAAGTTTTCCACTTCTCTGACAATTTCCTCGGGTATTATATACTCTTCCAGATCCTCTAAATCATTATACTTATGTTGTGTTGTCTCATTACATGTCACAGTCATAGGTTCATCGGGATAGGTAATAATAATGCTATAGAGAAAAATGTAAAGAATAATAATAAATACTAAAAATAACAATGCATTAGATAAATCTTGAAAACGTCAAACAAGTA